>JANTPZ010101703.1:0-66271 GCA_025593235.1 Vachellia pachyceras
TAAGGGAACATCTTTATAGGATTGGTTCTGTGAAATTTTCTTTTCTTTGGGCATTTCTGTATGTTATATCTAATGTTTGTATTATTAAATATGCTTCTATGGCTCTCTAGGAATCAGAGAATTTTCAAGAAGAGTTCCTTTATAATGGATGAGGTTCTCAGGCTTACTGAGAAATACAAAGTCAGGTACATGATATTCTAGAAGAGTTTCTCATCAACATTCTATACTCATGGCCTTTTCTCTTTGGAGTTGTAGAATGATTCTATTGGGTGCTCTTACTCCTATTTCTATTCAAACTATCTTTCTGATGTTGAAACGTGGCTTTCTACTTTTTTTTCCTTTTTGATGTTCTTGTATTGTAAATAATCTGAAGAAGAAGAAGAATGTTTTCTCATTATTAGAGTTAGAAATCCAACTCAAACCAACAAACCATGCAAATAGATAGGAAATTTCATAACAGGCTTTATACTGGTCACAGGCCAGGCCAAGCCGAAAACAGGCCCAGGCTCAGGCCAAAAAATTGGCCTATTCACAGGCCACAGGCCAGGCCAGGTCAGCTTCCAATTAAACAGGCCAGGCCTGTTTGGGGTGGAGCCTGGCCTGGCCTGGCCTGTTTCCACCCCTACTCAGGACCATGGGAGCACAAGGTTTTATGGGTTGTCTATTTTAACTTTTTAAAATTGTTTTAAAAGTATTTAAAGTAAGATTGTGAGAAAGTGTTTGAAAAAACAAGCTTTTGGCCCTCCAAAACAAGCATATAATTCATAATGTACTCGTTTAGGAATGCGGTAAAAAAATATTTTTACACAAATCAAGGTAAATATATGAAGAAAATTATCTCGTTTTATAAAAAATAATTTTAAACGGATTTCATTTTTTCAGAAAAGGATACATCGAAAATAAACAAGGACGCGAAAAAGCAGGAAACCAGATATCTGCTTCATGAAATGGCTTCGCCTTCAGTTTTCTGAATACAACGTTATTGTCGGTGAAGCTTTCGGACGCCATCAGAGAGGGAGAATGAAGGGAAACCGATGGACCAACGTGTAAGCGAAGGGATGACAAGCGCAGAGTTTCCACGGAGCAGCGGCACCAGCGTAATACAAACAATAATCACGGAAGGCAATCGTTATACACCTTTGGATTCAATCTGGCCTCAATTGTATTACAACAGGGGACATTTCAGACTTTTCACATGTTGAATGCATAACAAAAAAGTCCCATGGGACCTGAGATAAAATGTCAGAATGTTTGGGACCATTTTATAGTTAATTGTCTTCCATGAGACTTGTGGGCAATTTTCTCAATATTTTTCTCCTATAGATCACTTAATATATAAGGTAAATTTAGAAATTGGAACCACTCTATTTTGATTTTTTAGAATTAATTATGAATTTTTAAAGTTGCGTCAGAAATCTGGAAAATGGGCCAGTGAACAGTAACAATGTTCTTAAAGAAAAAGAAAAATTTTAAGTTCACTAAAAAGGCCAATTTGAATTATCCAAAGCCCAATAGTGGTTCAAAAGTGATCTAATATGAGGACATGTGGAAAAATAGGAGATGCTAAACTTCCCAAAAGTCCTTTCAACAATGTTTTTCGGCAAATCAAGATAATCTCTTTTACATGCTTACCTCGGCTTGTGTAAAATCACTTCTCTGCCCTTTTCCAAACGAGCACTATATCTGATAAGCAAATGTCGAAGGAAAATGTAAAATACCTTTGAGCCTATTTGGGAGAGGATTTGAGCTTTTCACACGTAAGTTTAACAGTGTTTTTTCATAAATCAAGATAATTTTTTTACACACTTACTTCATAAATGATAAAAATACTCCTCAACAGCACCCTTTAGCGGTTCGTATTATAACGTGTGAACTCTCGAGCTAGTTTGTTTTGTGTGTTTCGTGCACCCTTTCGATTAAAAAAAGGAGTATTTATAGGTAGATGTATGACTATTATATATCATAATTCGGCGGTTTTTATTTTTTGATTTAATTTTTTATTAGAGTAGCAAATATTAAAAGTTTGAAGTTATAAACAAATCAAAATTTAACTCACCAATTTCCATTTGCTGGGAATTTCTATGTCATTTGATTATAAAGTTATTGGCTTAAATTATACTTTTCTAACTCATATGTTTACTCACATTAATTTTTTAATTTCAGTATAATGTATAATTTATTAGAAATCTTCTTCGGATAATTTAAAAATAATTTTTTTAATTAAATATTACTATAAAAAAATAAATTATTAATTTCATCACACCCAGTTCAATCACAACTAAACCAAAGTATTATTACTCAACGGTTGGAGATATAAAATCATTAGTTAGTTAAAATCCTTACTTTGTTAGTTCAAATTTTAATGAAACAGCTAATTAATGGCGGATTCAGAACCCTGACTCAGTGGCAGCATTTGTTTGCATAAGGCCTGCAAATTATCATAAGATATCCCCATTACAATTGGTTTCTAGTCAAGGATTAAATATTTTCTATTTCAGAATTTTTGGTTGTGCTGTGTATGTTCCTATTGTTAGAAATTGTGTCTTAGGTGCCAATCATTGTACCTTAGACATTATTGTTTTAGTGTATTTTCTCAATTTAATTATTATAGTTTTTGCATGTTTATTATGATAATTGCATCCATGAACAAATTATGAATATTGTTCTAAATGTCCCTTGTAATATCCACCCTTTTCTATAAATTGAAATAGAGGTCAAACTGATAGCTATGAGATGATAAAAGGCCCAGAGAAATAAAGTACAGGAAGATAGGAAGCCAGTGGACTAGAAAGACTATGGGTAAGTTAGTTCGGCTTTGAAATTTCTAAATATATAAGCCAAGGACATAAATGTCATTAAGTATAAAGACCAAGAGCAATATGATCATTGGATAAAAAGGTCCAAAAAATTAGTCAAAAGCCAAGTTAGAACCCAGAGATAGATAGTGCATAAAGAGAGAAAATTTATGGGCCGGAAAATGAAAAGTTAGAACTGGCCTAGCGGATGGAATTTTAGCAGAACTCCGTAGTTAAGCGTGCTCGTCCTGGAGTAATGTAAGGATGGGTGACCTTCTGAGAAGGAGCTATTTATCATTAGACAAAAAGACTAAGGACATAAAGGTCTTTAAGGGTAAAAAGTAAGGGTAAAATAGAAATTTTGAAAGAGTAGTAAAACTAAGGGCAAAATGGTAAATAAGAGAAAATGGAAGGGCATTTTGGTCATTTGACAAAGTCAACAGTTGATCAAAATTCACATATGCCCAATAAATAGAGCTCAATTCACTGATCACAACCGTGATTCATGGATTTTCCAGATTCGAACCAGATTTCTATCTATAAAATTTTGAAGGGCGGAATAGGGAAAAATAATTATTTAAGGTATCAGGAGTTCCCAAAGATTAGAGACCAGAGTATAGAAAAATTAAGTGAATTTTATAGTATTTTATAAAATTATTGCCTAGTATACGATAGAGGCGAATTCCCGGATTAAAGGGAAAAAGACCCGAAAACCTCAGAAATATAATTTTATTCAAAAATTAATTTTTGAAAATCTAGAGGGTAATTTGGGGGAAAAAGGCCAGAGTGTCAGTGGAAAATGTAGTAATTTTTAAAGCCCTAAAATATTTTGCCCTCTCATTGCACGTTTTCAGGGGTTTTGGACATGATAAAATAACCCTGTTAATTTTGATGAGTTCCAGGGGTACTTTTGGGATAATGATTTTGTCATAATTATGAGGAGAATATGGAGATTAAAAGAGGAAGAAAGCATCTTCAGAAAAATAGAGAAAAGTTTACTTAAATAAAGTTATGTTTACCGGTAAAAAGTGTAATTGGTAGAGGTAACCGAATGAATTCAGTTTGGTTAGTCTAACCAAGTTCTAACCCCCTAGTTACTAAGTGATAGGCTTTACTAAATATCATTTTAACCAACCAATGAGAATAGAGCACATGAGTTAAAGGTTGGCCAAGGGAGAGCTCTTAGATTAACCTCCTTAAATGAGATTAAATCTACACCATCCATTCCTATAAATAAAGATTTTAATACCCAAAATTCACCTCCTTCTTCCTCATTTGTTCTGCACGGTTTTCTCACTCAAAAAAGAGAGAAAAGATGCCATTCTCAAGCAAGCACAAGAGGAGAAAAATTCCAAGGAAACCTAAGGTAAGCGACTAAAGCACCTAAACCTATACATAATCTTACTCCTTGTGATCTCTTCTACAACTTCCATGGATTAGAATTTGGATCAAACCTCTCTTTTTCAAGACTCAAAGTTTGTGTGCTTGAGAGTAAAAGTTAGAAAGAGAGGGGTTTAGAGCCAATAATCATGTGTAAAACACTCCTTGTATTGTAAGGAGTAAATTGGTGTATAGCTTATGATTGTTTGATGGTTGTTTGATTGATTTGTAAATTTTGGGATGTCAAACCCTAAGGGGAGGTGCTGCCCAAATTTATATTTGATGTAGAGAGTTGTATTCAAGCTATATAATCCATGAGAATGAGTTTGGAAACAAGAAAAATGATGATACATACCATGAAAACTTGAAAAAGAATCACTTTCCCTTCTTTTGGCAATTTTCGTCCAGATCCAGAAAGTGGATGAAGAAGTGTTGTTTTGATGATTTTAATTCTTCCAATGGCTTTAAAATGAGGTTTTGTGTAGGGTAATAGTGAGCACAAGTTTTGGGAAGCATTAGAAAACATTAAAGACAAGTTTTGATGTCTTAAGGCCTATGTAATTCAAGGGGAAGTTTAAGGGAGTTGTACATTGATTTTTTCCTTGGTAATGGCTTGTGTTTAATGGCCATAATGTTGTGCATTATGTAGGTAAGATTTTGGTCCAAGGAATTAATTTCTCAAGTGATCAAGAAAGCATCAAAGTTAAGGAAAAGTTAAGAGCAAAAGGTAGCAAGACCTTCTAACCTAAACTAATTTTGTGAAATTGTTTTGGAATGGTGCATGACTTATTTTATGAGAATGGAAGTGTGATTATGTGCTTGATGTGCTATGGCCATATGCATATACATGTCTCATGTTGCACATTCATTTCATTATGCATTCACACTTATTTATAAACCATGTCATGCATTTTATGAAACTTGTTAGAAAGTTTTGCTATTGGGATTTCTTTGAAATCTTATTCTTTCCCACTAACATTTTCTTAGTGGAAGCTCATACAAGGGTAAGGAGAAAGTAAATTGAAGCAAGATTAATGTATGCTTGCGATAATTTTTTTTGATGATGTAAAGTTAATGTTACATTAATGAAGGATGTTATGTAATTGTGTAAAATAAACTCCTACATATATGATAGCCATGAAGTAGTGAATATATGCTTTAAATATCCCCAAATGCATGATTAACCATGATCAAAAGAGGTTTACAAGTTGATATGCCTATGTATAAAGTTATGAAATAATAAGTTTGACTAAAAAATGATTGTAAAGTTGGTCAAATCATGAACTTGGGCATGACGTGAAACAGGATAAATGAACTCCAAATAAGTTGAAATTTTTTAGAAAAATATTTCATATTGTAAGCTTTAAAACGATCAAAAGAACATTGAATTTGGAGTTTTGTGCGAAAAGTTATGATGTTCCAAAGTTTGAAGAAAATCACTAAAAAACCTGGGGAAAAAATTACCAAATGAATAGTGAAATTTTGTGCAATAAATTGTATCAATTGGCAAATTTAATAACCCAATGAGTGTTTCTCTCCCATAGAGGAACTTGTAAGATTCAAATAGAAATTGGAACCACTCAATTTCGATTTTTCTAGAATTAGTTATGATTTTTCAAAGTTGGGCCAAAATTCTGTGAATAGTAACCCGAAAAATGAAAATTTTCATATTTGAATTATTTTGATTTTCAAACTATTCAAGGCCCAAAAGTGGTTCCAAATGGATATAAAATGAAGCTAAAGGGGTTAGTTAAGGTGTGTTACATCCCTGGTCAGTGAAGTAAGACCAGTATGACTTTGATAACTTATGGAGATACGAGTGAAAGTCATGGGCACTTGTAAGAGTTCAAGGTGCTAGACCGACCCAGTATGAGAAAGCTGCTTGAATTAAGCCGTAAGTGTTGAAAATTGTGCCATAGAGGCCAACCATTGTGCCTTAGGCATTACTTATTTTAATGTATTTTCTCCATTTAATTATCATAACTTTTGCATGTTTATTATGATAATTGAATCCATAGGCAAATTATGAAGATTGTCCTAAATGTCCCTGATCGTTTATCTATGTGGGAGTATGGATAAAGTAAGACTAGTATGATTTTGATAAGGTATGGAGATACAAGTCAAATTCATAGGCACTTGTAAGAGTACAAGATGTTAGACCAAACCACTATAAGAAAGCTACATGGATTAAGTCATTGGCTTATCTCATATGTAATCACATCACAATGCCCTTTGACATAAGATCATCATGGATTCCTATATGCAAGTCACTAAGCTTTGACCTAGTCAAAACTCACCTTTGACCGGATGATAATAAAAACTATAATCGGGTTTAGGGGTTTTTCATGAGGAGGAATGAGAGTGATCAAGATAGGATTGTCCCTCGCATTAGTTGTGAGATATTATTGGTGTGACACCTCCTTTATCCTTAAGTGTCACCTCCTATTTTCTCCTATGAGCCTCATATATGATCACTATTGAACCACTCTAAAGCATTAGATAACTTAAATTGACCAAAGGAAAGAAAAGAAAATTTCAAAAAACAGAGTTACTGTTCATTGGTCAATTTTCGAGATTTTTGGCCCAACTTTGAAAAATCATAACTAATTGTAGAAAAATAAAAATTGAGTGGTTCCAATTTTTATATGAAGCTTATAAAGTGATATTTAGGAGGAAAATACCCATTGGTCCAAATACTTGCCCATTTGATACAGTTTATTCCGTTAATAAGTGTTGTTCAAATGGTCACTTTCATTTTTTTCCAGATTTTCCCTTAATTTCGGAAAATCATTACTCTTAATGTACACCTCCAAATTTAGCAAACTTTAACTCATTTTAAAGCTTAAGATGTGTAGTATTTAACTGGAAGGTTTCATCTTATTTGGACTTCATTTGCTATTTTTCCTCACCACTCAAAAATAGGGTAGTTTTCTTGGGTTGTTCGAACCCCCTTGCTTGAAAACTTGGCTTTTCTTAAAAATTCACCAAAACGTCTTTTTAGTTAAAACCCAACCTTTTGCAATGAATGATTACTTCCTTAACATATTAGTATTTGTTTATGCATGCATTGGCATATATCCACTTACTTATCAAATAGAGGTTTAAATTTATAAAACTACATCAACTTATGAATAAAATTCCATCATTTCACAAAAATTCCACAAGCAAGTTCATCATCTTCAATCACCAATAACCTTATCCTTACCCTTAGTTGAGCTTGCACCTAGCAAGGTTTGTAGGGAAGAATGAGATTTTCGGAAATCTCAATAGCAAAACTACCTAATTAACACTATGAATGTGCATATAATAACTTCATAATAAATTTGTATTCATGTTATATGTAACATATTCAATCATCATACATATGGCCATAGCAATTAAGTCTCATAGCATACACATAGCATCAACTTCAATCATTTCAAAAAAACCATGCACCATTCACAATTAAATTTCATAAAGCAATAGTTTTATGATTAGTAGTCTTGCTACCTCAAGATCTTAGCTTCCCTTTCACTTGAAGTTCTCCTGATTAAACTTCCAAATGTGCTCTTGAATGTCTCAACTTCCTAAACATGATGTAAAGACATGTTCATTATCCTCATATCATCAACCATGCAAGAATTTTAAAAAACGCAATAACATTCTCTCTTACACTTTCACAACCCTTACAACTTCCAAACTTTGTTTTGTGATTCCTAAAGCTTCCCAAATCCATTTCTAAATTTTACCCCACACAAATCTTCATTCTAAATCCATTGGAAACATTAAAATCATCAAAATACCACTCCATCTATTTCTTTTAATTTTTCCAAAACAGAACAATTATGACGGTTTGGGTTTTTCAACTTTTCTTTATTCTTTCTTCCAATCCATCATTCAAGCATTAAATAACCCAAACACAACTCTTCTCTATCCCTTCCCAAGTGGACGGCACCTCCCCCGAAGTCTAGGGTTTCCAAAATTTCCACCAAGAACAACCAACAATCAAACCAAACATATATCTACATCAAAAGACTTTTTAACACTCAAGGAGTGTTTTGCAACCTTTGGTTTGCTCAAAATCCTTCTCTTTTTCATTTTAGAACTCAAGAACTCTAGCTTTACAATCTCACAAAAGAGAGGATCTAACAAAACTTTAAACCAAGAAGATTGTAGAGAAGGTTGCAACGCTTAGGAAGATGTAAAGGTTTGATGTCTTGGAAACTTTACCTTGTATGTGAGCTCTTCTTTTCCTACTTAAGAGCTTGCAAATGGAGAAAATTTCCAGCACTTAGGAGGGAGGAAGGTTACGTGAAGAATGAAGGAAAAAGAAGACAAAATGGTGCTTTAATAATCATGTAATAAAGCTTTGAGTGGTTGAGATTAAAACTTAATCACTAAGTTTAATCTAATGGCTCTCCTTGCAACACCACATCAACGTGTGCTTAAATCTCATTGGCTCCCATAAAGCAACATTAATTATGTGTACTTGACCTTCTAGAAGTTTAGTTAGGCTAATGGAATTGGTTACTGTCTAGTTACTTGCTTTAGTTACAAGTTACCTCCGGTAAAAGTAACTTTTCTCCGGTTAAATTCCTTTTTACTTTTCTGGAGATATTTTCTTCGTCATTTCATCTCCTCATATTACTTCTTATATATCACCATCTTATCTCCAAAATACCTTTGGGACTGCCCATAATTCATCAGAGTTTCCTGTACATGGCGAAACACCGTAATACGTGCTTTTGATGTGCAATTTGACTTTAGTTCATTAAAAATTCCTAGAATTTTCCTTGATACTCCAGCTCTTTTCTGTTCCTCAAATTTCTTCCCGGATAATCCATAATTAATTTTTGAAGAAAATCCTCTTCCTAGGGTTTTTGGGTCTTTTCCTCTCTGATTTAAGAAATCGCCTTTACCGGACACTAGATAACAATTTTATTAAATACTATAAAATACACTTTATCTTTTATCTGTTCAGGTCTTCAACGTTTGAGGACTTCTAGTACCTCAAATAATTATTTCTAGACCGTTTAAACCTTAAAAATTCAATAATTAAAAATCGGGGCCGAATCTCAAAAATCCTGGAGACACGGTTCTGATTCGTGAGTCATGCTCTATCTTTTGAGCATATGTGAATTTTCCTATATTTTGGTCAACAGTTGACTTTGACTTTTTAATCAACTCTGACTTTCTAGGTCAACTTTGACTTTTTGATCAAATTACCAAAATACCCTTACTTTCACTATTCCTTTCTAATTTCCATAATTGCTCTTAGTCTTTATCTCTAAAGGACATTTATGCCCTTGGCCTTTTTCACATAATGACCATAATGCCCTTGGTCTTTAGGTCAAAATGACCATTTTACCCTTGTCATATATACCAAATGACCATTTTGCCCTTTGGTCCTTTTACTTAGAATTTTCAAGATGAGTCCCAAGGTCTCTCTCTTATCTATCGTCATTTTCCCTTTCTATAATTCCTATCTATGGGCCTTAAATCATCTCATAATTATCGGTCTAGCCTTTATTCCAATTAGCATAAAATAGGGATATTACAACTGGGCCCTCGATGAGTGAGTCTGAAAAATGTATGGCCATACTGTAACGAAAAAGAGTTTTCGTTTCTTTGATCAGACTAGCTAGAAATCGAGAAAATAATGGTCAGGAATAGGAGGATGATGTCATCCATGCCTCATCCTTGACCGAATATCGTGTGACAAAAGGGAAATGATTTGGTTGCATGAAAGGTTGTATCGTGTTAAAGAGCCTCATATGATTTGGGTAGTCACAACATCTTGCTAGAAGCCACTTGCGACTTGTGTGCTAGTACTTGTTAGAGTGGGATTTGACCAAGAGGGGGTGAATTGGTGACATTTAAAAATTTTAAATGTAAATCATAGAAATTAAAACAAAGTCACCGAGAGTGCAGATGAATAATGGACATGGTGATTTATCCTGGTTCGGTCCTCTCTGACCTACGTCCAGTCCTCAAAGCTCCTCTGAGATTTGCAATCCACTAATCTCAAGCAATCAGGCTTCACAAGCCTTTACAATTAAGGAGTCACTTTCCCCCTTACTGTTTGCAAGATAACAGAGACATTCATTCTCTGTTTTACAACAATCTCATAGCCCAAAGAACTCAAAGCCCCAACTTTGAGTTTCTCAACGTTTACAAGAATGAATCATGAGTTTAAACTCTCAAAAAGAGTAGATAGACTAAACACTGAAGCTCACAAAATAATATTGAGTGTTTACAAAAGGTGAGAGACAGAGAGCGTATGAATAGCAGCGTTGTTAATTGTCGTCGTCTCTTTCCATCTTCAATGCTTCTTTATTTATAGATGAAGTCTTTCAAGTTATCCGTTAGAGAAGGCCAAATGTTCGTTACTCCGATTGAGTAGCCATTATCTCTGGTTGATGTGAGCATTGAATGCGGCAATAAATGAAATCCTTTGACGTTGGCGAAGACTGAAAAATTCTAATTGCTTCTCATTGTCGGAGATCTTCAGCAGGTGAAGCTTTTCCTATTTCATAGGTTAATAAACGAGCATTTATGGTGGCAGGTAGGATTTAAAAATCTTTGACAGAAATAAGGAAGGATTTGGTAAAAGTGAAGCTCCATGTCAGACACTGTTTGTCAGATAAAGTTGTGACTCAAGTTGTGAGAATGCATGACTCGAGTTCTTCCTCATGGTTTTGAAGTTTATCTGAAATGTCATGTTATAAAACTTCAAATTTTCAAAAATGCATGATTTGAGTTGAAGAAACTTTTATTTGGATAACTCGAGTTTAGACTGCAAGTTATGAAATCATGTTGTGCAACTTGATTTCTGAAAAGTGAGTAACTCGAGTGTTTGAAACTTGAATGCTATGACTCGAGTTTTTGTTGAAAGTTCTTTTGTAAACCAGTTATGCAACTCGAGTTATATGCTTATGCAACTCGAGTTCTAGTGTATCAAAAAGATTCCTCAATAGTTCAAGGTCACGAGACTCGAGTTTAATAAGACTGGAACTCGAGTTGTTGCAACTTGAAGTGTGGAACTCGGGTTGCCCTTGAAAGTTTATGGAAACTCGAGTTCTCCAAGACTGCAACTTGAGTTCTAACACATAAGATTTCTAGAAAATAGATTTTTAGGCATGCAACTCGAGTTCAAAAAGAGCTGTGACTCGAGTGACCAACACTTAAAGCTGAAAACTTGAGTTGTTGATGAAAGTTTCAGGTGACTCGAGTTACTTAACCTCATAACTTGAGTTGTGACACATGAAATTCCTTGGACAGAGCACTTTAAGGCATGTAACTCGAGTTCTACAAATGGTGTAACTCAAATAATCACAACTTGAAGTTGGAAACTCGAGTTATCCCTGAAAGTTTTCCAAAACACAGGCATAGAACTCGAGTTATGAATCATCAAACTCGAGTTGTTGAACTGAAAAACTCATTTTCAAAAATTTCAAAGACATTTCCAAATCCTGCCATGTAACCTTTGAATTAAGACTTTGTTATCATCAAAACAAGGTATCAATAGTACTCAATTTAGCCCATTGCCAATTTCATGTGAGTTTACAGGGTTGTACGCAAGAAAAAGCTCAACATGTGCTTTAATTCTAGGGTTTTTTGAATTATATATACTATATATATAAATTTGAAATTACATTAATATTATATAGATAATGTTAATGTATATTAGTTTTAATATTTAATTTATTCGATAAATTAAATAACCAACATTTATATTCAGATTTAATTTATAAAGATAAATTAAATCGACTTGCTCATTGTTTGTATTAATTTAATAGATATGATTTGATTAAATTAGATTAATGCAAATTTGAATTTCATAATTTGATTTTCAGAATTTGAATATCAAGATTAATAAAAATTAATCTTGAATATCCTTTTAAGTACAAATTTCAAGATTAATGAAGATTAATCTTGAATATCCTTTGAAATTTGAATTTCAAGATAAATAAAGATTAATCTTGAATATCGTTTGAAATTCAATATCAAGATTAATAAAAATTAATCTTGAATATCCTTTTAAGTACAAATCTCAAGATTAATAAAGATTAATTTGAATATCCTTTGAAATTTGAATTTCAAGATAAATAAAGATTAATCTTGAATATCATTTGAAATTAGAATTTCAAGATTAATAAAGATTCATTCGAATTATCTTTTAAGATTCAAGATTGATCAAGATGAATCTTAAATATCTTTTAAGATTCAGTTTTTCAAGAACAACAAGATATTAATCTTGAATTATAATGCACTCTATGAGTTTTAGGACTCATGAGCAATAGAGGACAAACATTTTGAATTTGATTGAGTGAGCCATTGAAACCCTATAGAGAGGGAGTGAAACCAAGGGCGTTAGCACGCTACCGTTGTTGGGTATTGTTCACGTGTATACCAGTAGAGAGAGGCGATGAAAGAAGGTTGGCTCCTAGAGATCGGATATCCAAGAACCCCAAAAAGGTTATTGTTTGCTACAAATTCAAGACTACAGAAATAATGTGCTGTCCTAACTGCTCTATTTAAACGCCTTTGATAGATCCATAAGAGGGATTAAAAAATTTTGAAATTTGTTTCTTCCGCTGCGTTTGTGTGTTCTAATCCCAACAGTGGTATTATAGCCAGGTCAATTGTACGTTTAGATTGAGTTTATAATGTTTCATATATAAAGAGTTATTGAAGAGTTCTTAAATTCATCATATATATAAGATGTATCCATTCTTACTGCATTCTTGATTGGTTCTTGAATTCATATACGCGTTCTTGAATTAATTTTTTTACATATGATGATATATGATCATGCGATGATGTGTTCATGATATACAAGTTATCATCTCTTTAGTTGTTACTTTTCATATTAAGATGAGTTCTTGATACGAGGTATATGCATTGTTGATGCTTTTAAGATGAGTTCTTGATATATGGGATATCATCTTAATTCTATGTGACTCCTTTTATTATATGGAAAATTATCTCTCATAGTGTATGAGTTATAATCTCTCATATAACCAAATATTATCATTCATGTTACTCTTTTTATTATATGGGAAATTATCTCTCATAGTGTATGAGTTATAATCCCTCATATTGTTACTTCTCATATTATATGAGTTATCATCTTTTATATAATTACTTATATTGTATGAATTGTTTTCGAACATGTTCTTTGCAAATATGATTGGGCATGGTGAACAACATGGATTTAGTTTTACAAAGGGTTGTAAGATTTAAATGCGGTCTGTGTGTCATGCCTTGCTCTAAAGATTCTTGATGTACATTCTTTTCTCATCTCATTCCCCTCATAGTTCAAACGTGGTTTCACTCAATGTAATCTTTTATTGTTCGTAGAACTCCTCTCATTGGCTTAGGAGTGTTGTCTCACATTTATTATATGCTTTTGATTAGATCATTGCATGCTAGTTTACAGTTAGTAAATATGCTATTGTATGAGATACAATAACAACCCGTATTATATTAATAACATTAAATTGTTAAACCCTCCAAATAATCTTAAGTTGTAATGCCATCAATTAATGAATAATTCTCAAAACTTCAATTGCTCAGTTGTAGGTTCCACCAAAGTGGATGCATTTGAGTTATCTTGGGAAGGAAATTGAGTAAAGGTGCTACTCACACAATTCATTATTGTCTTGACTTAATTAAGATTATCAAAATGGTTTTGGATCTCAAGGCATTAGATGGGATTAAACATGTCGGGTCATATGATGATCAAATTCCATAAAATCTAAGGGTTACATATGATATAATTGGTAAAGCGTTACCCACCTAAATAACTTGGATTTAATGTCTTGTTAAAGCGAAGTTAAATTTAAGTGAAATATGGGTTTTAGCCCACTAATCATATTGAGGGTTGTTGATTTGGTGGGAGATTAATAATCTATTTTGCATATTTAAAATTGTAGAATCATGTCAACTATTAATACCACTACACTATCACTGCGATGAGTCCTTCTCAAGGACAAATTCAATGGGACAAACTTTCTTGACTGGTTCAAAACTTGAGAATTGTTCTCAAACACGAAAGAAAGGCGTATGTCCTCAATCAACTCATTTCTGATGGGCCGGTAGGAAGAGCTCAAAGAGATGCTTATACGAAGTATAAGGATGACTCTGTGGACGTAGGATGCCTGATGCTTGCCACCATGTTCTAGGGATAGATTTGGAACACATGGAGGCTTATGAAATGATTGTTCATCTTAAGGAAATGTTCCAGCAACAGGCATGACAAGAGATGCATGAGACCATTAAGGCCTTGCATTCCTGTAAAATGGCTAAAGGTACATCATTTAGCACTGATGGGTTGAAAAGAAAAGGAGAGGCAAGGGCAAAGGGAAGGATAGTGGCTTAGATGGTAAGACCAAAAGGCTAAACAAGCCTGAAACTAAGACCATGCCTAAGAAGGTGTAGCCTCCAAAGGAAGGAGTGTGCTTCTTCTCAATGAACCTGGTCATTGGAAAAATAATTGGAAACTCTACCTAGAAGATCTGAAAAAGGAAAGGAAGGATAGTGATTGAGCTTTATTTGTATTATTTTTCTACTTGAATTTCCATAGTCTTAAAGTCAATTTTGGCCCACACATGACCCTTTTTATGCTCAAGTTGAGATTAGGAGTTGTTGATTTGGATTAGTGAGATTTTGGGTTCATATGCCATGAATAATGATGTTATTGTGCTTAAATTCTATCATGAGCAAATGATACTGCCAATATTTGCTATTTCATTTCAGGAACTCTGTGCAAAAGGGCAAGGGAGAATTTCGCCTCAGCGCAATTCAAAGTTCACCGTGACCAAAGTTCTAGCAAGCATGAACTCTCGGGAGAGGTTCACCGCTGAGAATATCATGTATCAGTACCGGATTTTTACTCCAGATGAAAATTAACCCGACCCAAATTTAGAGATCTGACCCAGAATGGTTTTAACACACCATTTAGGGTATTTTCGAAGAAGGTTGGAAGAAGGAAGGAAGAAACACACACACATTTTTCTCTCATCTCTACACACACAAGCCCTACTCACTCCATTTTCATCATCATCCATCCATCTGTCACGCCTCAACCATCCATAAGGAGCTTTATTCCATCATCTATGAGGAGCTGAGCATCCCATTCCTCTTGATGATGAGGTGAGCCAGAGTTCAAAGTGCCGAAAAGGGAGTATTTACTTTGAATCTGTATTTACATTATAGATTAATTGGATTCCGAGTTGGACTTTGTAATTTGTGTGTAAATTCTTGGTTTCGGTTGAGCCAAACTTGGATTATTGTGTATTAAGTTGTTTTGTGAATGACAAAGTAGAATGGAGTTCATTTTGCTTATTCAATGAAATCTTATTGTTCTCTTCTATCATCCTGGTTGTGCTTGGTTTTAGAGTCAATAATGTATGGCGTTGATTTTGTCACTTTGCGATTTCCACACACACACTAAGTGGTCTTAAAGGATTTCATGAAATGGAGTTCATTTCATGGGATTTTTGACCCAGCGAGTTGTTGGGGTTTTTTATTATGAAACTTAGTGCGAAAGTCGATGCTTTCCCTAATCCTTTGCGAACTATGATGGCAAAAATTGTTTTCAAGAGGAAACCACTATCATATAATATTTTTACATTCCAATATGCCTTTGCCTTCTTTATCATGAGAAAATACCAAAAAAAAGTTTAATTTTGTAATTGCTTTAGGTACATAGCATAACTTGATTTGAGAAAAACTGATTGCATTAACATCACAAGCTAAGGACTATTGGTACACAATACTAGCTTCTGGAGAGAACAACCCTGGGGTTGTCACTGTACAATCCTTGGAGATCACAATTAATATTCCTGATCCATTTTCAAGGCTAACCAACGACCTAAGTTTACAATTTGTGGCTTAGTCGGATCAGATAGTGATTTTATGTCTTCTGGTATTTATGTTATAGACATTCATTTTTCTACTTCATCTACATGGGTATTAGATACTACATGTGGTTCTCACATGTGTACAAATGTACAGGGTCTCAAAGACAGTAAAAAATTGAAGAAGGGCGAAGTGGACCTATGGGTCGAAAATAGAGCAAGAGTTGCTGCTTAGCCGTAGGCACTTATGAATTAATTTTGCCCAATGGGACATCCTAATAATGGAAATATCTATAACATAACTGCCAAAATTATTAACTCAAATTATTTGAATCCAACCTACCTATGGCATTGTCGTCTAGGTCATATAAATGAGAAATGCATTTGTAAACTCATCAAGATGGATTTTTTAACTCATTTGATTATCAATTATTGACACGTGTATTAAGACACCTTTTATTGGGCACAGTAAGAGGGATATTGATTTATTAGGCCTCATACATATAGATGTATTTAGACCACTGAATACACCTGCCAGAGGAGGTTATATTACTTCATTATTTTTATAGATGATTACAGTAGATATAGTTATTCTACCTAATGAAATATAAATATGAATCTTTTGAAATGTTCAAAATATTCCAAAATGAAGTATAAAACCAACTTGGCAAGAAAATTAAAACACTTCAATCTGATCAATGAAGTGAATATTTGAGCCAAAAGTTCATTAACCATCTTAGGAATTATGGGATAATCTTACAACTCACTCATCTAGGAACACCATAATGAAATGGAGTTTTTGAAAGGAGGAATCAAACTCTATTAGATATGGTTCGATCTATGAAGAGTCAAACAGATCTTCCACCTTCCTTTTGGGGTAATGCACTGGAAATAGCTACGTTCACATTGAATTAAGTTCCATCCAAAGTGGTTGAAAAGCCACCATATGAGATATAAACAGGGAAGAAACCTAACTTATCTTTTCTTAAGATTTGGGGATGTAAGGTCTATGTTAAACAATAGACCTCAGATAAATTTTCAAACAGATCCTCCAAATGCCTTTTTATGGGTATCCCAAAGAAATAAATGATACTATGTCTATAATCTCACTGAATATAAAGTGTTTGTTTTTTGAAACGGTGTCTTTTTAGAAAGAGAATTCATCTCTAAAAGGACCAATGGGAGTAAATTGCACCTCGAAGAAGTTCAAGAATCTCAAGACATCACAGAACCACATATGAAAAATAGAGAAGACTCACAAGATGTTGAGCCTCCTTAGGTAACACAAGGGCTACGAAGGTCTGATAGGACATGACAACTGTAATATCCACCATTTTTCTGTAAATTGGAATAGAGGCCAAACCGATAGCTATAAGATAAGATAAGGCTCAGAAATAAAAGTACAGAAAGAGAAGATGACAATGGACCAAAGAGACCCTGGGCAATTTAGTCCTAAGGCTTTGAAATTTCTAAGAATGTAAGCCAAGGACGTAAATGTCATTCAATACAAAGACCAAGGGCAATATGGTCATTGGATAAAAAGGGCCAAACCACTAGTTGGAAGTCAAGTTAAAACCCACAGATAGAAAGAGTGGAAAAAGTTGATATCGATGGGCTGAACAACCCAAAGTCAGACCTGGCTCAGCGAAAGAAATTTTATGAGAACTCCGTAATTAAGCGTGCTCGCCCTGGAGAAATTTCAGGATGGGTGACCTCCTGAGAAGTGCCCAATGGGGTGGTAACTAAAAGATCAAGGGCAAAAAGGTAAAGGGCAAAATGGGGATTTATGAAAAGTTAGATTGTGAAAGGGCATTCTAGTCATTAAAGAGAAGTGAAAGGGCATTTTGGTCATTTGACAAAATCAAAGTCAAATTCAAATTTTAAAAGTCAGTCAGTTGACCAAAATATCATAAAAAGTCACATATGCCCAAAATATAGAGTGGAACTCACTGATTAATAGAGATTCGACAGATTGTTGAAATTCGGTTTGGATGATGATTTACGGAATTTTAAAGATTTGATGGTTGAAAATAATTATTTAAGGTATCAGGAGTTCTTTAAGACCGAAAATCAGAGTCTAGAAAAATTCAATGAATTTTATAGTATTTTACAAAATTATTGACCAAGGTACGATTAAGGCATTTTTCCCGAAAATGAGGAAAAAGACCCAAAAATCCCCGAAATATAATTTATTCCAAACAATTAATTTTGAAAAATCTATAGTGCATTTTGGGAAAAAAAAAAGGCTAGAGTATCAGTGAAAAATGTAGAAATTTTTAAAGCCCTAAAAGTATTTTGCCCTCCGATAATTTGTTTTCAGGGATTTTGGATAGGCTAAAATAATCCTGTAAAATTTGAGGAAATAAAGGGGTATTTTGGGGATAATAATTTTACCATATTCAAGAGGGAAACATGGAGATTAAATGAGGATAAAAATATCTCCAGAAAAGTAGAAAAAGATTTACCAGAATAAAATTATGTTTACCGGTAGAAAGTGTAATCGGTAGAAGTAACCGAATGGAATTTGGTTTGGTTAGTGTAACCAAACCCCAAATAGATTTTCATCTCCATGTGCAGCAATGATTTCCACTTTTAAGGAGCCAATAATAACTTAGTAAATGTCATATGTGTGGCACAATCTCAACCCTTGGATTAAAACTTAATTAGTAAGGCTTTATCCTAGCCATTCATTTTTTATAAGGCAATTTATAAAAGCCTTCTCCTCTCCATTTTCTCTCCATTTGGACCGACCTTTGCAGCTGGAATTTGGGAGAGAAAAGACGCCATGTTCAAGCATGAAGAAGAAGGAGAAGAGCTCTTTGAAAATCCAAGGTAAGAGGAGATTCCACCTAAAGCGATACATGAAATTCTTCCTTGTAACCTCCTCTACAGCTTCAATGGTTTGGATACTTAGGGTTCTTGAGAGAAAAGTGAGAAAGAGAGGGATTTAGAGCCATTGATTGGTTGGAAAAGTCTCCTTGTGTTGTAAGGAGCCTTTTGATGTATATATTGTGGTTGTTGGAACTTGTTCTTGAATTTTGTAAAATTTGGGATGATGAACTTTTAAGGGGAGATGCTGCCCAAATTTTTATTTGACATGGAAAAGTTAAACTCAAGCTTTACCATGCATGAAGATGAGTTTGAAAACACGAATATGATGATATAAGTGTTAAAAGTTGGAAAATCATGTTGATAGTATTTATGGGTATGTCTCGGCCAAGTCTGGAAATTGGGGAAGGAATGTTGTTTTGATAATTTTGATGCTTCCAATGGCTTTAGAAGCCGAAATTGTGTAGGGCATAAGTTAGAAGAAGTTTTGGGAAGCATTGGAAGTTATTTAGACAAATTTTGAAATTCTAAGGGTCTTGAAAAGAGCAAGAGAAAGGAAGTTGCGTTTTTGTAATTCTCTTGTCTTGTTGGTGGCTTGAGAATAATGATTATGTTTTGTGTAATGTTTAGGGAGTTTAAATGCTAAAGAAATCATTGGAAAAGATTAACAAGAGAGCTTCAAATTCAAGGGGGAATTAAGAGGACAAGGTAGCAACGCTCCTAACTTTAGCATCTACTTTGCATTGATTATATGTGTTAAATGCCATTTTTGTTGCATGAAACTTTGATTGTGTGAAAGCATGATGACTGTTATGCAATGATTGCCTTGGCTTGATGAATACATTATTGATTGTTCTTGTTACATGGCATACTTGTTTTGATTTAATAATCATGCACGTAGATGTATTATTAGAGTGTTTGCTACTGGGATTTCTTTGAAATCTCACCCTTCCCAACTAACCATTTTAGGTACAAGCACAAGCAAGGGTAAGAGCAAGATTTATGGTGATAGAAGGTGGCACATTATGATGATCTTGCTTGTAGAAATTATGAAGTATGTTTGAAGATTATGTTAAGAATTTTTGTAATCATGTAAACTAAACTACTACATGTATGATAGCTAAGGAGTGGTGAAAGCATGGTTTAAGTATTCCTAAATGATTGATTAATCATGATCAAATGAGGTTTAGAAATGAGAATGCCTAAAGGAAGGAATTTCAAATGGTCATTTTTCTTGAAAGCAAGTTAATAAGCTTACCAAGACAGCAACTTTGGGTTGATGTGAAATTGGGCAAATGAACTTCAAATGAGATGAAATTAATAGTTCATGTTACAAGCTTTAAAATGGGCTAAAGAACACTGGATTTGGAGTTTTTTTATGAAAAGTTATGATATTCCAAAGTTGGAAGAAAATCACTGAAAAACCTGGGGAAAATTAAAAATTACCAAATGAACAGTACATCTTTGTGAAATAAACTGTTTCAATTGGGCAAGTTAATAACCCAATGAGTATTTTCCCATGTAGAGGAATGTTTAAGCTTCAAATAGAAATTGGGAGCACTCAATTTTGATTTTCTAGAATTAGTTATGAATTTTCAATGTTGGCTAAAAAATTTGTGAATAGTGAAGTGAATAGTAACCCTAAACTTGAAAATTTTATCTTCCATACTTTGGTTACTCGAAGTCACTAAAGTTCTAAAGGTGCTTCCAAATGGATATAAAATGAAGCTAAAGGCAAGGTTAAGGAGTGTTACAACAACATCCTCAGAAATATGGTTTTCTAGTTACTAGAGGTCGTGATGTTTTGCTCATTGAACATAACGAGTCAACCTCTTATTAAGAGGCTATAGTATGACCAAACTCTGAAAGATGATTGAATGCCATGAAGTCTAAAATGCAATCTATGTATGACAATCATGTATGGACCTTGGTTGACCCATCTGAAGGTGTAAAAACCATTGGGTGCAAATGGGTTTTTAAAGAAAAAGTCGACATGGATGGTAAAGTCTTTAAGGCACGACTGGTTACAAAAGGATTCACTTATAGTCATGGTGTACACTATGACGAAACCTTTTCTTCATTCACGATGGCCATGTCAATCAGAATCCTTCTTGCCATTGTAGCATATTATGACTATGAAATATGGTTGATGGACATCAGAACAATCTTTTTTAATGGAAAGCTACCTGAGGATGTGTGATCTGACTACAGCACATATTGTAAAATATTATCATTATCTAGCCTTGAAAATGGATCAAAAGATTTGTGACTTCCAAGGATTGCACAAGGTGCAACCTTAGGGTCGTTCTCTCTGGAGCTATTGTGTACTACTAGATTTTAGTTTGTAATCAATTTCGCTTTACAAATTAAAACCTTTTTTTATTCAAAATTGCTATGTACTTAAAGCTAATTACAAAATGAAATTTCTTTTTTGTGTTTTTGGATTGAGTAAAACAGTGAAAGCAGAGTTGAAATGTAAAAAGTGTTGGATGATGGATTTCCTTTTGAAAATGAATATGACCATCATAATTCACAAAAGATTTGGGAAAGCATTAGTTTTCGCACTAAGTTTCATAATGAAAAACCCAACAACTCACTGGGCCAGAAATTCCATGTAATGAACTCCATTACATGAAACCCTTTAAAAACACTTAGTGTGTGTATGGAAATCGCAAAGTGAAAAATTCAACTTAACACATCATTGCCTCTAAAATCAAGCACAACTTGGTAGATAGAAGAGAACAATAAAGATTTCTTTGAATAGGTAGAATGAGACTTCATCTACCATGTTGATCACAAAACAAGTTCAATACACAATTAATCCAAGTTTGGCTAGACTGAGACCAAGTATCTACGCATAAATTACAAGTTGTAACTCAGCAACTATGTAATTCATAATATAAATATAGATTGAAAACCAATGTTCCCCTTTTGGAACTTAGAATTCATGCCATTGTCATCTCCAAGAGGAAGGGAGGTGCTCAGCTACTCAATTCAAGTAGATTCAAACTCCGGATGGATGATTGAAGGAGCATGGATGGATTGGGGATGAGATGAGATTAGGGTTGTGAGTAGGGAGAATGAGAGAAAAATGAGAGATGAGTGTGTCTTCTACCTCCAACTGCGCCTGCTCCTTCGAAACTTACACTATTTGGTGTGCATTAACCGTCCAGGGTCGGATCCAAGAAGGTGGGTCGGGTTTTGTTTCCATTTGGAGCCTATTTCGTTGCTGCTGCACGATATTTGCCATGCCAAACCTCTCCCGAGATTTCATGCTTGCCTGATTGAACATTAGACGCGGCGAACTTTTCCAGAGCTGCTTCCTCATGTTCTTGTATAGAGTTCCTGAAATGGAATAACAAATATTTGAAGCATCATTTGCTCATGATGGAATTTAAGCATAATTATATTATTATTCATGGCAGATGTACTCAAAATCACGCTAACCTAGATCAACAACTCTTAATCTCAAATTAAGCACAAGAAGGGTCATGAAGGGCTAAAATTGAATTATTCATGGCAGATGTACCCACAATTATTATTATTGAGTTGAATGATTTATAAATGTTATTGAAAATATTTTTGAGGTGTTAATTAGCTTATGATGTTGAATAGATTAAGAATATATAATTTGAAAATTGGGAAAATTAGTGTAACACCTCTTATTTTCCCCCTATTGGCTCATATGAGATCACTTATGAACCACTCTTGGGCCTTAGATATAAAAAACTAACCAAAAATTGTGAACTGGAATTTTCAAAATTGAAAAAAATGCTGTTACTGTTCATAGTTCACTTTTTCAGATTTCTGGCCTAATTTTGAAAAATCAAAATTAATTTTAGAAAAATCGAAATTGAGTGGTTCCGATTTCTAAAATTTATCTTATTAAGTGATCTATATGTAAAAAATATTCATTGCCCCAAAAACTTGCCCATTTGAATCAGTTTATTCCAAAAAATGCACTGTTCCAATAGTCACTTCTAGTTTTTCCAGATTTCTCCCTTAACTTTGGAAAATCATAACTCTTAATATACATATCCAAATTTTACAAAATTTATATAATTTTAAAGCTCAGGGGTGTAGTTTTTAACTGAAAATGTTCAGCTCAATTGGAGCTCGTTTGCTATTTTTCATAGCCACGTGAAACTGGTTAGTTTTTCAGGGCCTTTGAAACCCTTTAACTTTGAAAATCAATTTTTCTTAAAATTCATCAAAACCTCTTTTTGGTTCCTTAACCCACCTCTAACATGCATGATCACTTCTTTACAATTCCTTATTATTTTTAGCCCATTTTCATGCATGCATCATCACATATCCACATGATACTTCTTGTAGAAGTTTAGGGTTACAATCACAACAACTTCAAGGGAGTTTATCAACTCATATATTTACACAAAAATCATGCAAGCAAGAGCATCATGTTCATGCATCAATAACATTTTCCTTACCCTTGCTTGAGCTTCCACGTACATGGTTAGTTGGTGGGGAATGGGATTTGGGAATCCCAATAGCAAAACTATCCAACACATTTCACAAATTGCATGACAACTTTAAGCATATGTGTGAATGTATAAAAGTGCAACATGTAACATCCAAATGCAAATGGCCATAGCATATAAATCACACATTCACACCTTTATCATCATCAATTTCAAACAACTCATGCATATTTCATCAAACTTTTTCAAAATAACTTAGATTAGAGTTAGATGGTTTTGCTACTTTGTCTTTAGCTTTTCTTGAGGGTTTAAGCCTCTCTTGATGGCCTTTACCAATGGTCTCTTTAGTTTCTCAATCTCCTAAACATCACTCAAGAATATGATCATCATTTACAAGCCATCAACCAGACACAAAATGCATAAAAACGTAACTTAGCCCCCTTGCTCTTATAAATGCATCTTAGGGTTTTGTAACTTGACTTTATGATCTCTAATGCTTCTCAAATCCATTTTTTGCTTCTACCCTACACAATTTGGCCTTCTACATATATTGAAAGAATCAAACTCATCAAAATCCCACTCCCTCTATTTATTTGAGTCAGCCCAAAAAAACAGAATAATAAAGGGATTTTGAGTTTTCAACTTTCTCTCATAGATTCTTACACTTTCTTACTTCAAACCTCCTTCTCTTCATCACATAACTTAAATATAATCCTTCTCCATCAGGAAAGAACCTGGACGGCACCTCCCCCATAGGTTAGGATTTCCAAAAATTTCACCAATCACAATCACCAACCAAATCAAGCACATGCTTACATCAAGATGCTCTCTAGTATTCAAGAATTTTTTTGTAATCTTTAGCTTTCTCTAAATTCCTCTCTTTTTCCCCATTTGTAACTCATGAACCCTAACTCTCTAATCTCACAAAAGAGAGGAATTAATCAAGAAAACAGCCCCATAGAATTGAGGAGGATGTTTCTAAACTTAGGAAAATGTGGTAATTTAATTGTGAAAGTCTCTTACCTTGAGTGCTTCAAGCTTTTCTTTCTTCTTCTTGTACTTGTGGAGGACAAAATTTCTGCAACTTGGAGGGAGGAGAATGGCCATCAAACGGAGAAGAAGGGAGGGAAAATGGCTAATTAAAAAAAATCCATGTAAAAAGAGGATGGATGGATGAGATCTTGTCTTGTTTTCCAAGTTAGATTTAATGGCTTAGATTATGCCACCTTTCTTCCACATGCTTTCATCTTATAGGCTAGTCAAAAGTGGCATTGAATGAGGGTACTTGACTTCTAAAAATCTGGTTAGGCTAACTAAACATATTATTATCTAGTTACATGCTTAGTTACCATTTACCCCCCGATAAAATTAACTTTTCTCCTATAAATCCTTTCTTTAGTTTTATGGAGATATTTTCTTCCTCATTTCATCTCCATATTTCCCTCATGAATAAGGCACCATCTTTTTCCCAAAATACCCCTGGATTTCCTCGTAATTCATCCGGGTCCTCGATTCTGATGAAACACCGTAAAACGTGCCTCCGGCGGCCAATTTGACTTTTGGGCATGAAAAATTTCTATATTTTTCCCTGATACTCCAACCCTTTTCCGTTCCTCAAAATTCGTCCTGGATTTCCTGTAATTAATTTTCTAAGAAAATCCTTTTTCTGAGCTTTCGGGCACTGTTGTTCTCCGTACTTCGAAACTGCCCACATCGGATATTGGGTAATAATTTTATTAAATATTTAAGGATCCAAATAAACTTTTCTCAGTTTGGATCTCCAGTGTTTGAGAACTCTTGCTACCTCAAATAATTATTTCTCAGTCTTTTAGTCCTCTAAAAATCCTTAATTACGATAATACCATTGCCTTGTCTTACTTACCACATATTTATGAAAATGACATTGCCTTTCTTACTTTTCTCTTAATTACCAAAATGCCATCACTTTTTCTACTCTCAATTCCAACCTTACCCCTGGTTGACTTTGACTTTCTGGTCAACTTTGACTGTTGGGTTGACTTTAACTTTTTGGTCAACTTTAACTTTCTGTTGACTTTTGACCAAATTACCAAAATGGCCTTATTATTTGATGACATTTTGCATCCTAAGCCTTTTTATTCCAAATGACCCTTTTACCCTTATTATATAGGCCAAATGACCATTTTGCCCTTGGGTTATTTTTACTTAGAATTCTCAAGGCTAGGGACTTAGTCAATCATAACCTTTCTTTCCTCTAAGCATTTTCCTTTATATTTTTCCTTATCTATGGATCTTAAATCCTTTTGTAATTTATCAGTTTATCCTTTATCCTATTTACACAATTTGGAATATTACACTTCCTTCCCACTTAAAATAAATTTCATCCTTGAAATTTACACCTTCGAGTTAATTGACTTAAACGCTTAGCTCTTATCTTCCATTATGTTTCCCCTCATAACTTTCTCTGGTATACTAGCTCTTGCTAGATCACTTTTTAAATGGAAAACAGAAATTCCTGGCATATTTAACTCATCTTTGGTCTATAAGGCCAAACGATAGCTATTGTCTTTAACTTTTATGCTCTCAGCACATCTCTTTAGCTGAGCTTCTTAACCTTGAAGACTGACATGATCTTCACTATTGGAGATATCTTTCAAAAATATATAATATCCACCTTCAGCTTTAATGGTCATCTTCTCTTATTGGCACGGCTGACTTACTCACTAGTCAAATCTCTATTGGCTTTTCTTCTTAGTCATTCAATTGTTGTTCAACATCATGCCAATCTCTTCCTTTGCTAGGATTTTTTGACCTTTAATAATTGACCATTCTTTCAAAGATAAAATTTCTGAGGTAAATCTTACTTGCTGCCTCACATTTAATGGTCATTTCCTTTAGTTAGCCTTAATATTTGCTAAATTTGGCTATCTGGCACTTTCTGCATCTTTTCCCTTAACTCACTCTTTAGTTTTTTTTCTTTCATTACTTGGTGAGTTCATTTAATCAAAAAGGGCTTGTCCTTATCTCTTTCTCTTCTTCATACCTATTGCCTCCCAATAGGCTTTAGAGGGATATAACATTCTTTACTAAACTTTAGCATTTTGACATTTGAGCACTACAGTAGGAACTTTTAAGATGTCTTACTTCCCTTGGCTCTTCGGTGCTTTTGTTGTTCAGAGAAACTTTTACTTTACGATCTAAATCTCTCATCATTTGACTAGCCTTACGATTATCTCTCATCAACGCCATTCAGTAGGCTTAATCCCAGACCCTTGCCTCATAACATCATGAAGCGAGTCATTATTGCTCTTTAGAAACCTTTAGACCATGGAACATATGTTAAGAATAAGTTATCTATCCTCAATAATAACTAGACTGATAATTCCCCAAGACTAACCATAGAAACCAACGCTGTTTCCTGAGATCTTGCTTATTCCTTTTTGTTGCTCTAGCACTTTTCTAGAACACATCTTTTCTTTCATGCCTCTTAGCTCAACAATCTCAGGACACATCTCTTTTTGCTATGCTTCTTGAATTCTCAGACATTGATTCATTCCTTTGGTTAATTTCTTCAATGTTTGTTCTATGCCAATCTGTTATATTTCAGGATTCATCAATCCTTACTACTTTAATCTTTACTAATACATTGTAGAGAAAGAGGATTATCATTTTGTTTATCTCATTAGCTCATCTGGTATCCCAAACTTTTCAAGAAATTCTATCCCTGACTACCGTTAGCTCATTCTTTCTCTCTTCATAGTAGGAATGGTTTACTTCACATACCTTACCGTTACTCTTTTCTTTCTCGTGGAATAGCATAGGCAACACACAATGGTTTCCCATTTGAGTCCTATTTATTCTTGTCTATCAGGAATTTGCTTTTGTCCCTATCTATCAGGAAGTAGCTTACCTTGTGCTAGGATAATTAGTCCCACGTGCCCCTATCTATCATGGTTTACCTTTCTTCCTGTCTATCAGGAAGTAGCTCACCTAACTGCGGTGACTTTAATCATCATACGCCTAACTGCAGCGATGGTACAGGAAAAATCAACGTCTAAAACTTAAAGAGATACTTTTTGGCTAAAGCATTCTCAGGATGCTTTCTGTTTGGTACTTTCTTTTCTCATACTAACGCAACATACCTTGCCTCATTCAGGGGACCTTTCTTAGCTTTCTTATTCAATAAGCAACAAGGGAACAAGGGAATTGACCAACAAAACCAATCTGGTCAGGCATGTAGTAGTTGCAACCGTATTCATGGTAGTGGACCTTGTCTAGCAGGCCAAAAAGTTTGCTTTAAATGAAGTAAACCTGGTCATTTCTTCCGCGAATGCACTCAGACAATTGAGGGGCCGAAGTCACAAAGTGTTGCTAGAGTCTTTGCCATTACACAGGAAGTAGATAAGATGCCCGATATGACCCAACGTACGACTGAGATAAATATTACCTTGTATATACAAGTTATGATAAGGGGCATGTTATTATTTGGTTGCATATAGTTGGACTAAATGCTTGGATTGGATTATAGACACTCTACCACATAATATGATTATGTTTACCTCTATTAGCATTCGTGTTGCTACCCTCTGTGCCTGCTTGAGTGATAAAATTTGGTATGATTATTGCTACACTGTTTTTTATGTAATTTGCATGTTGTATCTTGATATTGATATGATTGTTGGGTTGAATTGGTTGTGGCCAATGAAATGTTATTGGATTGTGAAAGTCAAACCCTTATGTTACCCTCTAAGAAAATGGTCCCAAGTACTGAGGTCAGATTATATTTTATTCAGAGGTTGAAGTAGAGAGATGCCTCCGAAAGGGATGTTAGGGCTACATAATTTTATTTTTCATTAGAGACTGAAATGAAAGAATCCCTTTAAGATATTTCAGTAGTCAGTGAGTCCCCAAATATGTTATTTGAGGAAATCGATGGATTGCCTCCAGTGAGAGATAGAGATTGTTATTGATTTAATACTCAGGACCAGCTGGATTTTGAAGACTCCATATAGAATGGCTCTAAGTGTGATGATGGAGCTAAAGCAGCAAATTGAGGAGCTACTAGAAAAGGTGCTTATTTGGACCAGCATGTTGTCTTGGGAACCCGAGTTCTCTTGTGAAAAGAAAGATGAGAGTCTTCAATGGTGTATGGACTACTGTGAATGGATTAGGATGATGATGTGAATAATTATTGGTTTCCCCGAATTGATGACCTGATAGATCAATTGAGTAAGAGCCAAAGTATTCTTTTAGGCTGAGTATAAGTCAGGCTATCATTAACTTTATAGTAGAGCAAATGATATTGCTAAAATGGCTCGTGACCTAAATATAAATATTCGGAGTTCAAGTAATGCCATTTGAATTGAATTAAAGAACGCCCCTGTGATTTTGAGGATTATATGGATTATATTTTCGGCTGTACCTGGATTGGTGTAACACCTCTTATATATCTCTCTTAGCTTCCATTATAATGATTTGGAACCATTAATGGCCTCAAACAACTTACAATGTCAAAAGGGACCAAATTGAAAACTTCTATTTTTAAGAAAGTTACTATTCACAGTTTTTCGGGCCAACTTTGAAAATTCATAACTAATTCTAGAAAAATTGAAACTGAGTGGTTCCAACTTCTATTTGAAGGTTACAAATTCCTTTATGAGGTAAAAATACTCATTTTCACAGAAAATTGTCCATTTGTTACAGATTAATTCACAAAGTTGTACTGTTCATATGTTAATTTTTCATTTTTCCAGGATTTTCTGTGATTTTTCGTCAAATTTGGACAGTCATAACTTTCTGTAAAAAAATCCAATTCCAATTATATTTAGCTTGTTTTAAAGCTTGCAATGTGAACTATGTTTTCACAAAATTTCAATTCATTTGAAGTTCATTTACTCTGTTTTCTGATAGGGCAAAATAGGGAAAATGACCAACTATACTTCCAGCACTTGGTCAAATTTCAGCCCTACATAACTTCACAACTCATCATTTTGATTTCTAAACCTTTCTTAACCATTTTAACCTATATAATTAGGTATTCTTAAAGCATACACTAATTATCATAAGTCCATGATACATAAACAAGTTACATTACATTACATACTACAAACATAATAACAGAAAGATCATAATGAAGTCCACAACATTGCATATTAAACTTTGCTTCATGAGTCAACCACTTTCTCCTTACCCTTGAGTAAGCTTCCACCTAAAAATTGTTAGTGGGGGAGGGTGAGATTTTTGGAAATCCATGTAGCAAAACTTTCTAACACACATTATAAAATTGCATGACAACTTTCAATATAAGTGTGAATTCATAAAAGTGCAACATGTAACAATGAAATGCATATGGCCATAGCACACAAAAGCAAATATTCACACTTTCAACCATCACAAATTTTCAACACAAGTCATGCTTAATTAATACACATTTTCAAAGCAATTAAGCTTAGGGTTAGAAGATCTTGCTACCTTGTGTCTTTAATTTCTCCTTAACTTGAATGTTCTCTTGTTCACTTTGGGAATTACTCTCTTGCACCAAACTTTAGCCTCCACAATTGTCAGCATAATGGCCATTAAACATATTCCACTACCAAGACAAAAATCATTGTAAACCTCTCTTAAACTATCTCTTGAATTATAGAAGTCTTAAGACATCAAACTTGTCTCTAATGTCTTCCAATGCTTCCACAAACTTGTGACCACTTTTACCCCATACAAAAACTCATTTTATACTCATTGGAAGCATCAAAATCATCAAAAGAAACTTCCTTCCCAAGAATCAGCACAGGCCGAGACATACACACAAATTCCATAAGTGTGATTTTTCAACTTTCATCACTTATACCACTTGATTCTTATTCCCAAATTCATATTCAAGCATGGTATAACTTAATTTTAAATCTTCCTCATCAAATATAAAATTGGACAGCTTCTCCCCTTAGGGTTTGAGATTCCAAAATTTCATACAAACTTCAAAACCAAGCAATATATACATCAATCTTCTCCTTATCATGCAAGGAGTGTTTTGCAACCATTTATTGCCTCTAAATCCCTCTCTTTATCATTTTTCCTCTCATGAACCCTAACTTTCCAGCCACCAAAAGATAGCCAAAACCAAAAATCTAAACAGATAGAATGGTAGATGAAGTTGAGAGGAAGAGATTGATGCATAACATAAGGTGGTTTCTTCTCTTACCTTGGAGCTTTTCTCCTCCTTCTCCATGCTTCAATATGGCGTCCTCTCCCTCTCTTTGTGCGGCTGCAAGGTCGGTTTCCAAATGGGGAGGAAGAGGAGAAAATGAATTTATAAAACTCTTGCAATTGCAATGGACGGTGGAGATTAAATCTTGAGATCTAAGGGCTTATATTCTTCCACCTTTCAACCATGTGTTTGAATCTTATTGGCTCCTTAAAAGTGATCATCATTGCTGCACATGGAGAAGAAAAATCTGTTTGGGGTTTGGTTACACTAACCAAACCACATTCCATTCGGTTACTTCTACCGATTCCACTTTTTACCGGTAAACATAACTCTATTCCGGTAATTCTTTTTCTACTTTTCTAGAGATGTTTTCTTCCTCATTTAATCTCCATAATTTCCCATTAAATATAATAAAACCATTATTCTCAAAATGTTCCTTGATCTTATCAAAATCAACAGGATTGCTTTATCCTATCTAAAACTTCTGAAAACGAACAATCGAAGGACAAGGTATTTTGAGAGCCTTATAAATTTCTACATTTTTCACTGATACTCCAGCCCTTTTTCTTTACCTAAAATACCTTCTAAATTTTCCAAAATTAATTTTTGAAATAAATTATATTTTTGGGGATTTTTTGGGCCTTTTTCCTCATTTTCGGGAAAATCACCTTAATCGTACTTTGGGCAATAATTTTGTAAAATATTATAAAATTCCCTGAATTTTTCCAAACTCTGGTTTTTGGTTATAGAGAACTCATGATACCTTAAATAAATATTTCCAATCATCAAATCTTTAAAATTCCATAATTCCTCATCCGGACCAAATTTCAACAATTGGTTGAATCTCTGGTAATCAGTGAGTTCTGTTTAGCTTTTGGGCATCTGTTAATTTTTTTGATTTTTGGTCAATCGTTTGACTTTGAATTTTACTTTGTCAAATGACCAAAGTGCCCTTACACTTTCTCTTAATGACCAAAATGCTCTTTCACACTCTAACTTTTCATAAATTCCCATTTTGCCCTTAACTTTGTCGCCCTTGATCTTTTGGTTTCTGACCCCTTGGGCAACTTCCCAGGAGGTCACCCATCCTGAAATTCCTCCAGGGACGAGCACGCTTAACTTTATTATTCCTACCAGCTTTCATCCATCAGGCCAGATCTGATTCTGCGACTTACGGCCCAACAGCAGCAACTTTTTCTGTACTTTCTATCCGTGGGTTCTAACTTGACTTTTGACCACTAGTTTGGCCTTTTTTATCCCATGACCATATTACCCTTGGTCTTTATACTTAATGACATTTATGTCCCTGGCTTACATTCTTAGTAATTTCAAAGCCTTAGGACTAAATTGACCAAGGTCTTTTTGGTCCACCGACATCTCTTTTTGTTGTACTTTTATTTCTGGGCCTTGTCTTATCTCCCAACTAACGATTTGGCCTCTATGTTAGTTTATGGAAAAGGGTGGATATTACAATTGGTTTGTCATAATCTTTGATTAGTGACAAATTAGTAATTTATTGGTGTACTCCAAATTTTTAGAGAAGCATACCGAACGTTTGTGAATGATTTATATAAATTTTTCCCAGACTGCTTTACCACTAGCTAGACTCATTTGGAATGATTAAATTACTACATGGGCTGGAAAAAAATATATGAGGTAAGCCTACCTAGACCCAGATGCTATTAATATAGTAGGGAAAGGTCGTTGTGTCTCACATCAATTAAAACTTGATGAGGAGGCAGACCTACCTATACCCTGAAAATTTAATGAGGAGGCAGATCTACCTATATCTTGACATTGGGAAAGGTCATTGTGTCTTGCATCAACAAAAAATTTGATGATGGACCAAGCCTACCCAGACCTTGTACTAGTGATCCCGGATTCGAAGTAGACATGTGTGATCTACAATGGTGCTTGTGAGCATGCACTGTGAAATTGTGTTGATTTAACAGGGGAGGGTCACCGTGTTCTGCATCAACTGAAGCTTTATGGTGAAATTTTTATCTACACACTTGATTTGGAGCTAGCAGCGATTGTTTTTTCTCTAAAGATAGGGGAGGCACTATTTATGTGGAGCAACCATCAACCTGTGTTTGAATTATGAAAGTCTTAATTATTTGGAATATTGAAATGAATTGAACTTGAGATAATGGCGATGGGGGATGTTGCTCAATGACTATGACTGTTGAATTGAATGTTGTGATTGATGCTCCAGCGGTGCGCTAAGCCAGAAAACAGGGCAGATGATTAGGATGCTCATTAGGGGAGCAAAAATGCTTGATGATAACTGGGACAGGAATTGGAGCAAAAATCCGCATATTCTGGTAATTGGAAATAAAGGCTAAACTAGTAGTTATGGGTTGAGTTAAGGTCCACAGATAAGAAATATAGAAAAGGAAAATGCCTATGGAAATGGAAGATCATGAGTGACTAAGTCCTTAAGTCTTGAGAATTCTAAGTAAAGTTGACCAAGGGTAAAATAATCATTTCGATTAAAAAGGCTCAGGGCATAAAATGTCATTAGATAGAAAGGACATTTTGGTAATTTGGTTAAAAGTCAATAGAAAAGTCAAAGTTGACAAAAAAGTCAAAGTTGACCAAAATGTCAAAGTTACCAAGGGTGAAGTTGGAATTAAGAAAGAGTAGAAAAAGTAATGGCATTTTGGTAATTATGCCAAAAGTAGGAAAGGTAGTGGCATTTTGGTAATTATAGGAAAAGTAAGACAAGTAATAGCATTTTCATAATTAAGGGATTTTGATGGTCCAAACAAATGAGATATAATTATTCGAGGAAATAGGAGTCCTCAAACGACGGAGACCTAAACTAAGAAAAGTTTAGATAGGTCCTAAAGTATTTGATAAAATTATTATCTAGTATTTGGTAAAGGTAAATCCTTAGTTCGTAGAACAAAGTGCCAGAAAACCTTGGAAAAAAGATATTCTTAGAAAATTAATTACAGAAAATTCAAAAAGAATTTTGAGGAATGAAAAAGGTTTGGAGTATTAGGGAAAATTCTAGGAATTTTTAATGCCCTAAAGTCAAATTGGCTGCCGGAAGCAAGTTTTACGGTGTTTCGTCGGAATCGAGTAATTCGGACTAATTACGAGGAAACCCAGGGGTATTTTGGGAATAACATTGCACCTTATTCATGAGGGAAATATAGAGATGAACTGAGAAAGAGAATATCTCTGAAAACTAGATAAAGGATTTATTGGAGAAAGTTACGTTTACCGAGGAGCTTGACAAGTGGTACACTCTCCTCTCTTAAGATCAAAACTTGGTGAGCAAGTTTTAATCACAGCCCTTGGATGAAACTTGATTTTCAAGAGAGCTTCACAACCACATATTTCTTTGCATGGAAATTTTAAAACATCATTTCCTCTCTCCTTTCTCTCAAAAACCGTCCACTCCTCCCTCTCCCAAGGTCTGATTTTTTTCTCTCTTCTCTCAAGCCAAAGAAGCCATTTTTCAAGAGGAAGAGGAAGAAGAAAACCCCACACAACAACAAGGTAAAGTTCCAAGCAACCAAACTCTTTATACCTCCCCATACATTTAGGGTTTCTAGAAAAGAAAATGGAAAAGAGAAGGTTTTAAAGGTAATAAATGGTTGCAAGTTCTTTCTTGAGTAGTAAGAGTAGTTTGATATATGTTGTTGGTTGTTTTGGTTGTCGTGGAAATTTTTGGAAACCCTAAGTGTATGGGGAGGTTCTGACCATTTGGAAACTTGAGAAGAAAGATGTATTTGAGTGGTATAATGCATGAAAAATAGTTGGAAAGCAAGAATGTACATGTATATGAAAAGAAAAGTTGAAAAATCCAAACTTTCCTCTTGAACAGTTTTTCAAAAATTTAAAAGAAATAGAGGCAGTGGGATTTTTATGATTCTAATGCATCCATTGGCTCCAAAATGAAGTTTTGTGTAGGGTAAAAATAGGAAAGGGATTTGAGAAGCATTAGGAACCATAAAAGTCAAGACTTGAACTTGTATGGTCTTGAAAATGCAAAAGGGAGTATTATTGCGTTTTTATGATTTTTCTTGCCAATTTTGGTGGCTGGAATTTATGAATGTATTACCACTTGATGTTTAGGAAGTTATGGAGCCAAGGAGCTAGTGGGAAAAGGTTTCCAAGAGAGCTTTAAAGTTCAAGGGAAGTTAAAGGAAAAAAGGTAGCAAGACTACTAACTCTTCTAAATCATTGTATGAACTTGTTGTGAATGGTGCATTATTTTATAATGTATGATCTTAATGTTTTGTGTATGATACCTTGATTGCTATCGCCATATGTATGACAATGTAATGTTTGAATATGTCAAATGTATCTTGATCATACACACTTGTTGGAAAGTAGTACATGCACATTCACAAGTTTTGTTAGATAGTTTTGCTATTGAGATTTCTTTAAATCTCATTATCCTCCCACTATCCTTGTAGGTGGAGGCTCAAGCAAGGGTAAGGATAAAGTTATTGATGGTAGAAGATGATGTTCTTGCTTGAGTGTATTTTGGTATAAATGTTGTTAAATGGTGGAACTTTGTTTTGCAAGTTGATGGATTATTGTAAACCATAAACCTTTACATGAAGTAGTAAGTAAATATGTGATGATGCATGCATGAAAATGGGCTAAAAATGCTAAGGAATGATAAGAACTAAACATGCATGGTAAGAGATTGGTTCATGAACCAAAAAGAGGTTTTGGTGATTTTTAAGAAAAGTTGGATTTCAAAGCAAATGGGTTCCAAAGGCCCTGAAAATGGATCTATTTCAACTGACAATGAAAAATAGCAAATGAGCTCTGATTGAGCTGAAACTAGACATCCTGAGCTTTAAATTGATATAAAGTTTGCAAAATTTGGATGTGTACTTTAAGAGATATGATTTTCCAAAGTTAAGGGGAAAATTCTGGAAAAACTGGAAGTGACCATTTAAACTACAATGTTTTCGGAATAAACTGATTCAAATGGGTAAGGAATGGAGCTAATGAGTATTTTTTCCCTATAGATCACTTAATAATCTAAATTTAAAAATGGGAACCACTCAATTTCTATTTTTCTAGAATTATTTATGAATTTTCAAAGTTGGGCTAGAAATCTAAAAAATGGGCCAATGAACAGAAACATTTTTGAAATTTTCAAGTTCACTAAAATGGCCAATTTAAATTATCCAAGGCTCAAGAGTGGTTCAAAAGTGATCTAATAAGAGGATATAGGGGAAAATAGGAGGTGTTACATTTTATGCGTTAGATTCATTAGTAGACCAGCGAGCAAAGCAAAGGATAAACATGAGTAAAACAATAAGATGGACTGCTCCAAAGCAACATATAGCAAATAGAACGGTAGACTCGCTCAGATTTGTATTGATTGATGATTTTGATTTGTATTGACTACTGATTGTGGTTTACTTTCTTTAGAGAGATTGCTTCTTCGGAATGATGCAAAAGCTGAAGCCAGAATTGTTTCTCCATCCAGACAATATTGACAAGGAAGTGACTTTGGGCTAAAGTCAACGCAATGTGTATGTAAACTGATTCATGCATGTGTTATTTACTAATTCACATTCAATTTGACCATTCATTTTCATTGACCATGATTTGTAATTTAGGGGTTCTTGTGGTGTCCATGTGCTTTCATGGATACAAATATGGGGTGCAACAGAAAGGGATGACGGTTATACAATGCCTTATCATAGTCCAATTGAGCTTCAGCAACTTAAGAGTGGGGTATTATGGTGGCTTGTGAATAACCCAAAAAACATACATCGTGAAAAAGTCATGGCCATACTTGAGGGATTCAAAAAGAGAAGAGGGTGATGTAGCTTGTTTTGTACACATTTAGTAGGGTTAATTGTAAACATTTAGTTGGTGATCAGATGTAAAGTATATACATGGTTTTATCAGTTATAATATAATTTGTTTTCTACACATGGATGTATTATCTCATTGGTTCATGAATACTGGTGCTGGTGAATATCGTGATGCCCAGTGTAGTTATATTGGTTAATGAACAACCCCTGCTGCTGTTACTTACAAACCATGTAGCTGTTACTGGCAACCCTAGCAGCTGCCATTTACTAACCATGCAACCCCCATTTACAAGCCCAGCAGCTACCACTTACAACCCCAATTGCTCCTATTTACTACCCCTACAGCTCCCATTTACAACCTCTGCAGTTCCCATTAACTACCCCTGTAGCTTCCATTTACAACCCCAACAGCTCCCATTTACTACCCCTGCAGCTCCCATTTACAATCCAAGCTGATGTCGCTAATAACCCCAACAGTTTCCATTTACAACCCTTGCAGCACCATTTACAATCCAATCTGCTTTCACTGACAACCCCAGCAGTTTCCATTTACAACCCCTGCAGCTCCCATTTACAACCCAAGCTGCTTTCACTGATGACCCCAGCAGTTGCCATTAACAACCCAAGCAGCTCCCATTGACAACACCAGCAACTCCCATTCACAACACCATTGGGCTAAAGGAGGAGAGAATGATTTAAGTCTTTGTAAATCGACATTAAATTATTGCTCATGTCTTACATAGGCAATTGCATCAAGCATCTTGAGCGCACTCTCCTTAGTATTTGCACTAGTCCGTCCCTTGCCCTTATTGACCTTGATACACTCCACTTAAATTCTCCTTGACATGTTTATAACAAAATGCATGTTGTTCACCTTCAAATACATCTCTAACAGAACTTATTATGCCAGGATTCCTATCGAACACAATAGTGATCTCCCTTATGCTGATTATCTCCTTCAAAATTGTAAGAAACCAAGTCCATTCATCATATGTTTCTTCACTGATGTATCCTTATAGGGACCACTTAGATGACATCCATCTATATACAATATACCACAACACCCTTGTAAGAAGCCTTTGATTGAGCACCCATAACTAATGAACACCCTCTTAAATCTGTGACTACTTGAGAATTGGCATCAGGCAACCGTGTCAAGATCGGTCTTTACTAACCTATCACATATCTAAGGAATATCCATGTATGAATCTTCTTCACGGCCATGTATTTTCCTCAACACTTTTGCTTTCCCCCTATAAGCTTGATTATAATTAAGACGTACACCATAATCACTATACATCTCTCTCCTAATCTCATTAGCGCTCTTGTCAATGTTATCGTTCAAAGTGTCAACCATGATTGATGATGTCAAAGTTGATTCTTTTTTATGTGCAACAATAAGGTTTTCCTAGGCATCACGTTGGTGCTCATCTTTAAATGTTTGTATAGTCAAGAATTCTGTATCTTGACGTTCTCCCATAGAGTATGCACCTAAGTACCATGGACATTCTTTAACCATGCACTTCACAATGATCTTTTGCTTATTGTTCTTCACATACTTGTACGAAAACTTATAGGCCATGCTATACTTGTATAATGTTTCCCAAAGAGCATTTAGATTGGCAAAGATTTGACCTTATCCAATTATAACATCCTTCCACTTTGTACATTTCATTTCAGGTATGCTTGTAGGCATCATTTGCATTGGCCACTCCAAGGAAGGTGAATCCTCATTGAACATCATCGCTAAATTTCCTTCCCAGCCTTCAAACACGCATCTAACCTGCATCAAAATGACAACAACACTATGTTAGTGATTTCAACCTTCTCCTACCTCAATTATAGCATAATTTTCCACATCAGATCCAACTTACGATAACTCTTCTTCCGAATCCTCCCTTAGTTTTGTTGTCGAATCATCATCATTATCTTCTACATAAACATGTCTACTTTCTCCATTGAATTTAATTAAGTGTTTAACTCCTTCATCATCAACAAGGTCCACGAATGTGCTTCTATCAAATGTCAAAGTGAACTTTATAATAAATTTGCTGCTGTCTTTTCCCACAATTGATGCTATAATTGTTTTTAACTCTTCATAACTTGTGCCTTCTTTAATGACTCTTGATCTTACTAACCCACCTACATACATTTCATGAACTAATTCATAGCTTACAAATCTTCCTCTTATATGAAGAAAGCATAGTATATTCTTCCCAGACGTGCTAGCTATTACCATCATGACCTTCAGAATACACTTGTCATTAACCATCTGAGATGCTACATTAACAACTTTCGTTGTTGTTGTTAATAGACTCAGCAGCTACGTAATGTCACCATTGCATCTTCACTTTTTATCTGCATTCCATAATTATTTTACATTAGAAATAGAGCATGACCAACAAAAACAAAGGACACACCATCTCCATAATGAAAACAACCACATTACTTTTCTATTCATTTCAATGACAAGCATTGATATTGTGCTAGCATCAGGTATGCTTATTTATAGTTTATCCATCTATCACAAGCATTTTAATTTGTAGTTGCAGAAATTTCGAGCTTACATTTTATGCTTCCCTCAACAACTGTTCTTTGCTTTTCGTTCTTTTGAACAGAAATTAATCAAGAATATATTTACATTCACATGAAAATAATAATATTCTAGATCTTATTCATAATGTACAGGTTTAACGTGTTCAACATTTGAGCACCACAAAAAATCAGTTTGACTTTCAACAGAGTAGATACACACCTACTGAAAACCCAGCTTCGATTTTAGGACTAGTGATTGAGCTTTATTTCTTCTATATTTTTACTTGAATTTCTAGAGCATTTAATGCAATTTTAGCCCTTCATTACCCTTATTGAGCTTGATTTAGGAATTAAAGTTGTTGATGTTGATTTAGCTTGATTTTGGATACATTTACCATGAATAATGATATATTTGCACTTAATTTCAATCATGAGCGAGTGATACATCAAATGTTTGCTATTCCATTTTAGGAACTCCAGCAACTAACATGAGGAAGCAGCTCTAGAATAGTTCATCGCGGTGAAAACTCAAGTTCACCACAGCTAAAGATCAGTACAAGCAAGCAAGGACTCTCGGGAGAGTTCACCACGGTGAATATTGCGCATCAATTTCAGATCAGGCTCCAAATAGAAAGAATAACCGACCCAATCTTCTTAGATCCCACCCAAGGCGGTTACTATATGCCAATTAGGGTAAATGCTGAAAAAAGAGGAGCGGAGCAACACACTATCATTTGATTCCATTTTTCTCTCATCTCTCTACTCTCAAAACCCTACCTTCACTACATCTCATTCCCAATCCATCATGCACCTCCATTCTTCCATCTAGAGTCCCGAACTGCTCACTATGAGTAGCTGAGCACCTCTCTTTCTCTTAGAGATGAAGATGGCTTGAGGTCAAAGAGCTAAAAGGGGAGTAATAGTTTTAATTTGCATTTATGTTATAGATTGCATAGTTTCTGAGTTAGGACTTGTGATTTGTATGTAGATGCTTGGTTTCGGTCGAGCCAAACTTGGATTATTTGTGTATTGAAGTTGCTTTGTGTTTGACTTAGTAGAGTGAAGTCTCATTTCTACCTATTGAATGATAACTTTCTTGTTCTCTTCTATCTTCCTAGTCGTGCTTATTTTAGAGTCAATATTGTGTTGAGTTGAATTTTTCACTTTTCGATTTCCATACACACACTAAGTTTTTTTAAAGGGTTTCATGGAATAGAGTTCATTACGTGGAATTTCTGACCCAGCGAGTTGTTGGGGTTTACATTACAAAACTTAGTGTGAAACAATTGCTTTCCCTCATATTTTGTGACCTATGATAGCCTAAATCATTTACAAGAGGAAAACCATCATCAAATATCTTTTGAATTCCAATTCTGTTTTTACTGCTTTCCTCAATCCAAAATACCAAATAGAAATTTATTTTATAAAGTGTTTTAGGACCATAGAATTTTGAATCAAAGATGGTTTTAAAATTGCAAACCGAACTCAACCACAAGCTAACTAACTAGTGGTGTACAAGGCTCCGCAGAGAACAACCCTGGGGTTGCACCCTATAGTGCAATCCTTGGAAATCACAAATGTTTTGTTCCGTTTCCAAGGCCTGACAACGATAAGTTTTTACGCTTTAATCTGTGACCGGATCAACCAACCATTGCAGACCACATCTTTTTGTTATGCACAGAAAATCATAGACATTCAGAGCAGCGATTTTGGGGTCTTAGCGATTTTCAGAAACGCTTCACGCTCCTGCGCATTTTACGCTCCTTTTCTTCCCTCTTTTTATCTCTCTCTGATCACAGATGGCTTAAGGGCAATATGGACTTTTACAAACTCTAATTAACCACTAAAAGGTCCCATGGGACCTAACACCAATTGTCAGATTCTTTGGGACCTTTTAATAGTTATTTCTGCTGCTTGGGACCGGTGGCTAATTTTCCCTTAAATATTCTAAGTTTGAAACTATAAATTTTAAATTGGAAATTTTTGTAGGAATGAAATTAACTTGTGTTTTAATTAAATTGTTGGATGCATGGGAATGATTAAATTTAGGTTAAATTAAATGACTAAATATTCCAAGACTTTAAATGGATAAAACCAAGTTAATTACTTACTTTGCATGTATTAAATTTACATATATATTGTCATACACCTTATTTGCCCCTATAAGCTTCCCATTATGATGATTTAGAACCACACTTAGGGCTTGAATAGCTTAAAAGCCCAAAAGAAATCAAATCTGAAATTTTCACTTTTAAGAGTTACTATTTACAGAATTTTGGCCCAAATTTGAAAATTCATAACTAATTCTAGAAAAATCGAAATTGAGTGGTTCCACTTTCTATTTGAAGTTTACAAAATCTTTTATGGGGGAAAAATACTCATTGGATTAGAAACTTGCCCAATTGGTACAGTTTATTGCACAAACATCTAATGTTCAAATGGTAATTTTCCATTTTTCCCAGGTTTTTCTGTGATTTTTTGCCAAATTTGGAAGACCATAACTCTTTGTAAAAAACTCCGATTTCAGTGATCTTTTGCTTTTTTAAATGATGAAGGGCTAGGATCTCTTCTTGATTAATGAAAGGGATCTAATGGCTATTATTCTTCCGCATATATAACATATGCTTGGTTCTTATTGGCTAACAAAAAGTAACATTTAATGAAGGCCATCTCGTAGTAACTAGAGGATTAGGAATCTAGTTACACTAACTGTACCATTCTTCTTCCAGTTACTTCATTCGACTAAGATTTTCACTGGTAACCGAAATTTTATTTTGGTAAATTTTTCTTTGCTTTCATGGAGATCTTTTATTCCTCTTTAAATCTCCATAGTTCCCATAATAATATGGCAAAATATTTATCCAAAAATTCCACTGTAATTCATCCAAAAATAATAGGGTAATTTTATCCTGCAGAAAATCTCTGAAAAACGTATTTCCGAAAGGCAATTAGCTTTTAGGGCATTAAAAATTTCTATAATTTTCATTGATACTCTAATCCTTTTTCTTTCATCAAATTGCCTCCAGATTATCTAAAATTAATTTTTGAATAAAATTATATTTTCAGGATTTTTCGGGCCTTTTTCCTTAAAATTAGGAAATTTACCTTAATCGTATATTGGGCAATAATTCTATTAATTACTTTAAAATTTACTTTATTTTTCTATGCCCTGAACTCAACTGATTGAGGTCTCTTGGTACCTCAAATAATTATTTTCGGCCGATTTACCTTCAAAATTCTCTGAATAGCAATCTAGGATGAATTTTGACAATCAGTCGAATAACTATTAATCAGTGAGTTCCACTCTATCTTTTGGCCATTTTTGAATTTTTCTGATATTTTGATCAACTGTTTGACTTTGACTTTGACTTTGTCAAATGACCAAAATGCCCTTACTTTTCTCTTAATTACTAAAATGCCCTTATTTTCTCTCATATTTTCATAATTCCCTTTTTACCCTTGACTTTTTCGCCCCTGGCCTTTTATTTAATGACCTTTGGGTTCTTCCCAGGAGGTCACCCATCCTCACATTACTCCAGGGCGAGCACGCTTAACTGAAAAAGAACTCAAACCGTTAGGACCGGTTTAACTTTAAGCTTTTCGCTCCACTGGCATATACTTTTCCAACTTTCTATTAGTAACCTTCATTTCTCCTCATAATCATTGGTTTAACCTTTATTTTAGTTAACAGAAAAATATGGATATTACATTTCTACCCACTTAAAAATAAATTTCGTCCTCAAAATTTACATACCTCATGTAATTAAGTCTGGCATCCGACCTTCACAACTTCTCTAATTTCCTATGTAGCCTTTCTCAGGTATCGATCATCTCTAGATACCTTTAATAACCGGTCTATGTTAGATCCGGATTATCCCTTTTTAACTAGGAAATGTGAAGGATATTTTGGACAAGCCTAGAGTTTAAGGGTAGAGCCAACCGGTAACTTACAGGTCCAATATACTCCCTACAGAGCTTTCTAATTTAAGCTTTGTCTAACATAATGGAGATCTACATCTCATGCTATGATAGGCCTTACAAAATGCTATCAGCATACTAGAATAATAGTTGTTACCATAAACATATTCAGCTAATAGCGAATGCACATCCCAGCTTCCCTTTTATTCCAGCATACACGCTCTCAATATATCTCCGAGAGGCTAGTATTATTCTTTAATAATTACTCTTATCTTTGTCGCTAAACATATGTTAATTCTGTCAATTAGCCCCCAATTATCCAATTGGCACTAGGGTTCATCTTTACTGGCAATTCCTCGACAACATCCAATATAACACTATCCCACTTCCATTCTAGAACCGACGAAGGTCACAACATTCCTGGTGGCTTTTATTATTCTGTCTCCATTTCTAGACAAATGAGACATCTCACCACATGATCAGTGATGTCTCCTTTTTATCCTAAGCCACCTAAAATAGTTGTTTCATTTCACAATACCTCTTCGTCATTCCTGGATGGGTAATGTACCTACACTTCTGAGCTTAATCAAGCAATCATTGCCTTAGAGTAGGCTTTGGATGGATATAATTTGTTTCCGCACTTTATTATTCCATCAAGAATCCTATGGGAGTCACCGCTTCCCTCAAGGCTCAATTGAGTCTCATCAGACTCGTCAAATTGATTATCTCTTTTGAGCCTCTTCAACTTCCCCTTTCCATACTGTTAATATTCTGAGTGGTGCCGAACTTGTCACGTCTCATATATACATTTCTCATCCAACTCCTGTCCTGAACATCATCAAGCAATTCTTGCTCCCTTATGAGCAACATAATCATCCACCTCGTTTCCTGGCTTAGCACACTAATAGCGCACCAATCATCACACTAGCTTTCCCTGGACGATACCATCCACTAGTCATAATCATTGAGCAATCCCCGCCATTGCCTCTGTCTCAAGTTCAATTCATTTCAATATTGCAATTACTTAAGACTTTCAAAATCACAACACAGGCCGATGGTTGCTCCACACAAATAGTGCCTCCCCTATCTTTAGAGTAAAAACAATCACTGCTAGTTCTAAATCAAATGTGGGAAAAACTTCACCATGAGGCTTTAAGCGACGCGAGGCATAGGCAACCTTCTCCCTTTTGTCTCAACACACTTCCCAGTCCATGCCCACCGGTATCACCATAGACTACACATGTCTACTTTGGATATGAGATCAATAATATCGGGGTATCAACACACATCCCAATCCATGTATAAAAGCATCACCATAGACCAACATGTCTATTTCAGATCTGGGATTCCCCGCATTAGGGTCTAGGCAAACCTGCCTCCTCATCATTTTCCAGCCTCAAAATATTTCTATTCCACATAAAAATTCAATTATTTCACATGAGCCTAGCCAGCGACAAAAGCAATAAGGGAAAATTTGTAAAAATTATTTTCAATAACCAGCTAAACCCATGAAGCTTCTGACTTCAGTCACAATCTACCAATTCCATCCCATGACAGCATCACCCATGTTAGAGTCCACCACGACTCTTCCTGAGAAATTACATGCTCAAGGAATATTACCTTGATAGCTAGGCCTAAGGAATTTCAATCCTGATAGTCAGAACTCACACTGAGTTTAGCACACAAATGTTTTTCTTTTAAAGCAATCAAAACTGTTTGTAACTTCCTGTCATGCTCTCTAAAGATTTGGAGTACACCAAATTATCATCAGTAAAGACTATGACAAAATCATCCAAGTATTGCTAGAAACACCATTCATGTGATCACAAAACCATAGGGGCATTTATCAATTCAAATGGCATTACTAGAAATTTCACAATATCCGTATCTAGTCCACCAGCCGTTATAGCAATATCACTTGTTCAAACATGGAGTTGATGATAACTTGACTTTAAATCAATCTATAAATTACCTTGACCCCACTCAATCAATCTAACAGATCATTAATTCGGGAAACAAATAATTATTTCTTCTTAATCCATTCACGGTAGTCTACACATAGTTGAAGACTCTCGTCATTCTTTCCACAAAGAGAATTGGGGTTCTCGAGATGACATATTAGGCCGATAATCCCCTTCTCTAGCAGCTCCTCAATTTGCTGCTTTAGCTCCATCATCACACTTGGAGCTATTCTATATGAAGTCTTCAAATTCCAACTGGTCCCGAGTATTAAATCAATGATAATCTCTACCTCTCTCTGGAGGTAATCTATTGATTTCCTCAAACAACACATCCGAGAACTCACTGACTACAGGAATATCTTAAAGGGATTCTCTCATTTCAATCTCAACTAAAAAGAAACTTATGTAGCCCTAACATTTCCTCTAGAGGTATCTCTTTGCTTTAGCCTCATAAATAAAATTTTATCTGACCTCAATGCTTGGGACTATTTCTTAGAGGGTAACACCAGAGTTTGACTTTTAGAAACAATTAACATTTTGTTGGCCAACAACCAGTTCAACCAAGCAATCATATTAATTATTGAGGAATGGCATGCAAATGAAATCAATAATGGTGTAACCACAATCATATTGGGTTATATCATTCAAGCAGGCATAGCGGGTAACAACACGAATGCTAATAGGGGTAGGTATAATCATATCACATAGCAGAGTGTTATGATCCAATCCAGAAAATTAGTGCAACTATGTGGAATAAAATAATAATATGCACCCTTATCATAAATTGCATGTGCGAGGTAATTATTTATCTCAATCGTACCTTGAGTCATGTCGGGTGACTTATCCACTTCCTGAGTAATGGAAAAGACTCTACCGGTACTTTGCTATTTTTGCCCCTTAAATGTCTGGTTACATTCGCAAAAAAAAAAGTGAATAGGTTTCTCGCATTTAAAACAAACTTTTTGGCCTGCTGGACAAGGTCCGGTACCATGAATACGACCACACTTATTACATGCCTGACCCGATGGGTTTCGTTGGCAAATTCCTTTGTTACCCGTTCTTGAATATCGACCTTTTCCCTTGCTTTATTCTCGATATACTTCCAGGTCCCAAAGATTTGGCCAGACCACAATGATCCTGGATGTTTTCTGTAATTCTGCAGACTTCCACTACAGCATTGAATGTCAACAGCCTCATCGAGGCTACTCTTTCCCTTAAAGAAGGCTTCAAACCTCTAATCATTCTTTCTGTACTCCACTGCTCATTATTGATCTATCTCAGTTAAGTAGAGTATCTGGACAATTGCAAATACTTCCCCAAGTATTCGTCAAACAGCTCATTTTCACCTTATCTCAGCATAAGGAACTCGGCTTCTTTTTCATCTTGTATTGACCTAGGAAAATACTTCTCATGGAATTGTTCAATAAAAATTTCCCATGTAATAGGGCGATTCTGAGCCAACAAAATCAATTCCGTATTTGCCAACCATCTATCAGCCTCTCCCTCTAGCTTGTAGATGGCTAACAGGGCTTTAACCTCTGATAGACAGCCCAACACTTTGAAAATCTTCTCCAACTGGTTAATCCAGTTCTTAGCCACTTGCACATCTATAGCTTCTTCGAAAGTAAGGGGACTGTGCTTGTAAAATTTAGTAATCCACTGCTGAACACTATCAGGCTCAACAGCCTGTCCCATTACGGGTCCTACTACAGGTGGCTGAACCGGGGGTTGGACTGGTGGTTAGGGTGGTTGTTACTGCTGAGCAGCTATGGCTACAGTTGCCTCTACCTCTATGGCTGCTCTTCTTTCTACCTCTTGGCGATCCTATCTCGCTCTTAGATCAACAATTATTTTATTTTGTTCAGCAAGACATTGTAGAATTAACTGCATAGGATCATCCCTTTGAGGCTGAACTTGTGGTTCCGCTTGGTCACGAGTTCTTCTTGTTTTGACCATCTTGAGTTATACTTCCTTTAATAAACAATAGTAGCCATATCAAAATTAATAATTTAATCATCATGCTCGTAATCGTATGTACCCCAAAGCACTATTCATATATTCATATATGTTATGTATGACACAAGCATTTATATGTCTCAGTCATCAGGAAACAATTCATATACAAGGGTCTCTAGCTTTTCTAAGCATACATAAAAAGCAGGTGTAGGAATTTCTATAATCTTCACGCTAGCATGTCTCTACAGCTCCGCATCCGGAATGGTTACCATAAATCTCCAAAAGTAACATAAATCTCTAAATTTTTCTTTGCTTTCCTGGAGATCTTTTATTCCTCTTTAAATCTCTATAGTTCCCATACTAATATGGCAAAATATTTATACAAAAATTCCACTGAAATTCATCCAAAAGTAACAGGGTAATTTTATCCTATCAAAAATCCCTGAAAAACGTATTTCCGACGGGCAATTAGCTTGTAGGGCATTAAAAATTTTTATAATTTTCACTAATACTCTAGCCCTTTCTATTGCCCTCCGGATTATCAAAAATTAATTTTTGAATAAAATTATATTTTCAGGATTTTCGGCCCTTTTTCCTTAAAATTAGGAAATTCGCCATAATCGTATATTGGGCAATAATTCTATTAATTATTTTAAAATTCATGTTATTTTTCTATGCCCTGAACTCAACTGATTGAGGTCTCTTGGTACCTCAAATAATTATTTTAGGCTGATTTACCTTAAAAATTCTCAAAATAGCGATCTAGGCCGAATTTTAACAATCAGTCGAATCATTATTAATCAGTGAGTTCTACTCTATCTTTTGAGAATTTTTAAATTTTTCTGATATTTTGGTCAAGTGTTTGACTTTTTGACTTTGACTTTGACTTTGTCAAATGACCAAAATGCCCTTACTTTTCTCTAATCTTTCATAATTCCCTTTTATTTAATGACCTTTGGGTCCTTCCCAAGAGGTCACCCATCCTTACATTACTCCAGGGCGAGCACGCTTAACTGCGGAGTATTAAAAGAATTCAAACCGTTAGGACTGGCTTAACTTTAAGCTTTTCGCTCCATCAGCATCTACTTTTCCTGTACTTTCTATTAGTAACCTTCATTTCTCCTCATAATCTCTAGTTTAACTTTCATTTTAGTTAACAGAAAAATATGTATATTACATATATCATTGTGTAGATTGATTTGAGTATGGTTGGTGCTTTTGTGGCTTGAGCTTTTAAGTATTTTAGAGTTGAAATAATCATAGTTAATTCATTTTATATGCTTGCATGGTTGTAAGGTATTTTCAATACCTTAGTGATATATTTTAAATATTATCTCTATATTTATATGTTCAATTTTAGTGAAGTGAGAAGTATTTTTTTATAAGGACTACATTTTGCTTAGAGATATGATGATGAATATTCATAACTTAATCTCTATTTGTAATAAATTGTGAATTTATGCATTGTAGAGGATTGAAATATTAAGTGGTCTTAAAGTAGTTGGGTGATCTTGTGATGATGTGGCTTATGTTGTATTAGTGGTTGCCTCCACTACTGATCATAGTGGTAGGCTTCAATATGACTCAAATCCAGTGGGGAGTTGGCCTAGACTTAGATGGAAGGCTAGATACCCTTTTATCCTAGACTCAGAGGGAGAACGAAGGAGGACCGATAAGATTAACGTTGATGTTGGACCTTGGCCAGATTTCTCAGCTCATTAAGCCAGATCCACTTCTTAGAGTGGTATAGAGGAGTAGGATAGAGGGGTCACTTGTGTGTTATGATCTGTACAGAGTGAAAAACCTTGATTTCATTGAGTATTATGTTTTAGCTCTGCTTCACTAACTTATAATCCCGTATTGTATATTCTATAAATTGATTGTTAGTTACTGGGACTTTATGTCTCACTCTGTCGATATTTATTTTTTTAGGAGAGGAACTTAGTTGTTCAAGGCATGAAGGGAAGGAGCCAATAGTTTGATAGTAGCTATCACTATAGCTTAAGTAGCTAAACTTTTTTAAGAAGAAATGTATGTTGCCAGACTGTAGGGCTTGCATGCTTTGATTTGTCTTTATTGTTATGGTTACGTCGTGATACTAGACCCATGGTTAACAATTTGCCTTTTTGGTATCTCAATATGTTACGTATTTATTTGAGAAATATTTATGGACCTGCATGTTTAATGGGAGGTTTGAATATTGTTGATTTTTGTGACTTTTAGTGGCGACTTGTGGATGAGTTTTGTGTCCTAGGTCATATTGATATTATGAACCATGAATTTTTATGGGCTAGGTATCTCACCCATAACGTTTATGCCATAGGCCTTGAGGATTTAATAACTGTGTCTAATCTCAGGTTCTTTTTTGGATTACACTTTGCATTTTTGTTTATGCAAGTTTTGTTATGTTTACTTGTGTTGTATTTATTTGATAAGATATCATGGCCGTTCTAATGTGTTGTGTTTTCAGTTTGTAAACTTATCCCTCTTTCTTCTTCTTTTAGTTATTGACCTAATCTAATTTGTTGTTCAAGTGGCATTTCAATCCATTTTTTTACGTTGTTTTTTTAAAGTCTATTAAATTTTTTGAAGTCAATTAAATTCGGTATATTAATTCATGGCCATTGTTTTATTATTGGCATTTTAGAAATATCATCTCTAAATGTTCACTTGAGACAAACTTTCTATATCGTTGATATTTGGAACTTTCGAAAATATTTTAGCATGATTTTCTGCATATAACATTTAAACATCTAAAAATAAGGATGGAAAAAATAAAAAAACAATATTTCAATTTAAGCATGGAGATTTGAGATGCAAAATAACATATCCTTATTTGCAGCAACTAACCACATATGTTTTGATTATTTCAATTATTTAATATTCTGAAGTGGGGTGGCCAAAAAATAGATAGATATGTTATTATATAAAATTTAAACATCTAAAAGATGGGAATGAGAAAAATAAACAAAACTTAATTTCAACCAGGGCATGGAGGTTTGATTTATGGTTTAACATCTCCTTATTTATAGCAAATAACCATATATTTTTTTGATTGTTTCAATTATATAATATACTGAAAATATGTGGCCAAAAAATATCTAGATACTACAATATGTTTTCCTACCAATTAATAGGATGAAATAAATCGAACAAATGGGAAACATTCCTTTAGAACTAAAGGTCAGAAAGCCCTTTTTTGTTGAAGAGTATGGGAAGCTTTAAGTACATAAAGGATGCAACATGTCCAAACCGCACTACTTTTGGTTTTTTAAATTTTCACAAGTAAATTAAAACATAATAATGTAATGATTACATTAAGAATATGAAGGCCTCAAATTAATCTTTTAATTGGGAATGTTAAGATAATGCACCATTAAAAAATTAAAGATTAAATAGCGCATAAATTAAAATTAAAGTTGCCTTTATTGGACACGATGTGTGCCTATTTTCAGGCTTTAAATTAAAAAACTTATTCTTCAAAATTGAAATAAAGGAAAAATACTAAAAGACACCTTAATGTGCCCTATTTAGACTACATGCATGTAAGGATATGTTATAGCTTGTGCTTACCCTACTATAAATTAGTGAGAAACAGTTGAGCACTTTTGGGGGACTACAAGGAAGTTTTTAAGTTAAAGCCAATACAATAAATACATATAGAAGAAAAAGGGAAACAAATATATGTATATTTGAAAATAAGAAACCACCATATAAATTAAACATCCAACATATGATGATATGTTATAGCTTATGCTTAGGTAGTGAGAAATGGTTGTGCACTTTTTATGTACTTAATGGAAGTTTTTAAGTTAAAGTTAATAAAATAAATATATAAATAGAAGAAAAAATAGCATAGAAAGATCTAATAGCAGAGCAAAAAGAAGCAATGTTTTTTATTGGTAAACAGCACATAGAATGAACATACACCACGTGCTCCTTAGTGGATTTTTCTTCATTGATTGATGGTTCGACCTCAGAGGTCGTGTCATCTCAGACTGAAATGCAAGTTACGTGGTAGCGGCATATTTAAGAAAGTGAAAATAAACATATAATCAGTTGAGATGCAAGCATTATAACCACAAAAGCACAGAGAATTGAGTTTATTCGAAACTCCAATCTTATTGAAGTTCCGAATAATCGAAGACCAGTTAGCTAGTAATGTCTAATAAGGATCCACCATCTTGTACGCCGGATCTGGAGTGAACTCTGTTTGGACATGACAGCTTTACCTATACATACCCCAAGTAGAAGCAATATGAAACCTAGCAACAACATACTAGTTAATGATGAAAATAAAAATCGTCGGCGGATGTTATAGGAATATGACAGAGCATACCACAATGGAGAGCAGTATTGTCGAATTCCTTGTTGTGGCCATAGGAAACTGAACATGGAGAAAAATGGGAGTGGGCATTTGAAGGAGTGAAAAGCAATGACAATAACATAGGTGATTCAAATTTGAAATTGATGGCTTCGCAGTAAAAGAGAGATCAAGCTGGGATGAAGCTAGATGTAGAGACGATGTTATGAACAGAGATTTCTGTGAGTACAAAATAGAAGAGTATTTGCAGGTATATTGATAGATCAAGTTTTACTACATATACGGGAGACATAACGCACGGAGAAACCAAACTTTCTCCTTTCCCTCCTTTACAAATCCTCATCTCCTTCTCTTCTCTTCCTCTGTGTGCCTTTGCTGTATCTCATAGTTTGGATCCAATCTATGACCAATCTTCCACATGGTTATCTGTAGATTCGTAATTTGGCATCTACAGGTATGCTTGAAATCATTCAGTATTTCTCCAACTCATACTTAGTGGATTAGGGAATGTCTTTTAGATGTTTGTATTAGAAATCCCTTTTACAGGACCAGCATAAGACAATCTATTTTTGTGTAGCTTGAATTTTGTATTATGCCTCATGTCCTAAATTCAACAAAAAATACACTTTCACTTGACGAATCTAATCCCTCTCAAGTCAACATAAGACTTAGATTGTCCTTCTCGTATGCGTGGTGTCCACATTTATGAAATCTTCAAGTTGATATAATAAGGAACATATCATAGACACCAGCATAGTTGTGTATTTATCAGGTAATCTTCCTTTCGCCCATATATCATTTTGATATACATCAACCGATTTCCTAACATAGTACCTTGTATCGCATCCATCATGATAGTAGGATGTATATTAAGGTAGCAGTCATTGAAGATACCTCCACAATAATGTCAAAGTCAAAGGACATAAATAGAAATATTAATTTCTTGGGACTCACACAGCAATTAAGCAGGATCCATTCACTCGCTTACCTTTTGCGGTTCTATAACACATGTGGTATGAATCAATGGTACGGTGTTTCTCTTATGCTATAAGAGCGTACGTTATTTTTAAAACACTCTATTAACACCGTACAAACTTTTAGTCTAGATGTTCCTAACATCTAAATCCAAATTCTTCTAACTTTCATATCTCATGTGACGTCAGCATTGAAGAATTTGTTGTTTGGTAATAGGCATTATGGGAGCGGGTCCCCATAATTCGATTCATGTTTTATTCGTATATACATTGGATCTCATCTCAACACACTACACAGTTGTCGAGGCGATATGACTTGTATTGTTTCTCTACCATATCAGCATTCTTACTGCCTTACTGGTAAATATAAGTGCCTCATCTTTGCATACTCCTCTTGAGTATCAAAGTCGGTAGCTCATGTGTGAGAGCCTACCTCACCTGCCTGTATGACATACTAGACATTGTATACTTGTACACAGACACATGAATTTAATAACAAATTCAATATATAGTATCTGTAATTTTACATTTTGCGCATACCAATAGCCCTTACATGTTTCTCAAACATTTTTCTGGCTATTGGTTTAGTCAGGGGATCTACGACCATACTCTTGGTAAAAATATGTTGTACATTAATCACTTTCTGTGCTACAAAATCTCACAAAGTTATACTTAATATCAATGTGCGTAGTCTTGCTATGATATTTGGGGTCTTTTGTATAGGCTATGGCTGCAGTATTGTCATAATATATTAACACAGGATTTGTATTCTCATTTCCAAATCCAAGGTGTTCAATAAACCTTTTCAGCCATATAGTCTCTTGCACCATTGTAGTGCAAGCCACAAACTCAACTTCCATTGAATACAGGGTTATGCACGTTTGCTTCTTCCTACTCCAACTTATGGCGCCATTATTTAGCAAGAAGGTATGACCTGAAGCTCAACTTCATCTCCCCTACATCAACATCAGAGTATCTAAGGAGCCCATACATGACCTTTTTGTGCTTAAATTGAGATTATGAGTTGTTGACTAGGACTAGTGTGATTTTAGGTACATATACCATGAATAATGATGTTATTGAGCTTAAATTCCATTATGAGTAAATGATACTGCCGATATGTACTATTTCATTTCAGGAACTCTGTATAAAAGGAAAGAAGGAGCAGCTCTGGAGCATTTCACAGCGGTGCAATTCAAAGTTCTCCGCGGCCAAAGTTCAATCAGCAGGCATGAACTCTCGGGAGAGGTTCGCCGTTGCGAATATTATGACAACACCAGATTTTTGCTCTAAATAGAAAATAAACCTGACCCGCCTTCTTTAATCCGACCTTGGACGGTTAGGTTAACATTATTAGGGTAAGTTCGAAGAAGAGGAGAAGAAAGGAAGGCAGAAACACTACATACCCATTTTTCTCTCATTTTCTCTACTCTCTCTACTCTCCAAACCCTATTTCATCCATTTTTCTTCACCATCCATCCATTTATCATGCCTCAATCTTCCATTCAGAGCTTGCTTCTACCATCTATGAGGAACTAAGCATCTCCATCATCTTGAAGATGAAGTGAGCCGGAGTTTGAAGTGCTGAAAGGGGAGTATTTGCTTTCAATCTGTATTTACATTATAGATTACTTGGATTCCAAGTTGGACTTTGTAATTTGTGTGTAAATGCTTGATCTCGGTTGAGTCAAACTTGGATTATTGTGTATTGAGTTGTTTTATGATTGACAAAGTAGAATGGAGTTCACTTTACTTATTCAATGAAATCTTGTTGTTCTCTTCTATCATCCTAGTTGTGCTTGGTTTTAGAGTCAATAATGGATGGAGTTAATTTTGTCACTTTACAATTTCCGTACGCACACTAAGTGGTCTTAAAGGATTTCATGAAATGGAGTTCACTTAATGAGATTTCTGACCCAGCAAGTTGTTGGGGGGTTTTTGATTACGAAACTTAGTACGGAAGTTGATACTTTCCCTAATCCTTTGCAAACTATGATGCGAAATTCATTTTCAAGAGGAAACCACTATCATATACTCTTTTCACATTCCAATCTATCTTTGCCTTCTTTATCACCAGAAAATACCAAAAATAAGTTTTATTTTATAATTACTTTAGGTGCATAGCATAACTTGATTTGAAAAACTGATTGCATTTGCATAACAAGCATAATCACAAGCTAAGGACTATTGGTACGTAATAGTAGCTTTCGGAGAGAACGACCCTGGGGTTGTCACTGTACAATCCTTCGAAATCATAATTAATATTCCTGATCCATTTTCAAGGCTAGCCAACGACCTAAGTTTGCAATTTGTGGCTTAGTCGGATCACCAGTCCATCTGCGAAACAAATATCTGGTCTTATACACATCATTGTATACATTAGACTTCCAAAGGCACTAGCATATGGAACTCTTTCCATATATTTATTAGCTGACTCAGTTTAGGGATACATTTCAAGATTCAGGCCAACTCCAGTAGCTACCGGGGTGTCTAAGGGATTACAACCACTCATATTGAATCGCTCAAGAATCTTCTTGATGTAATTCTCTTGTGAAAGAGATAGAATTCTCTTTGAGCGATCCCTTTTCTGCTTCTCCCATGTCTTTCATCTCAAAATTCGATGACAACCATTCTTTAACGGCTAAGATCGAATTTAGGCTATTTCCGGCCAATAGTATATCATCTACATGTAATGACAACATCACAAAGTTATCATCAAACCTCTTAATATAGACGTAGTGGTCTTCTTCAATCATTTCAAAATTGTATGAGGTTATTGCTCTATGAAACCTCAGACCAGTATCTGGATGATTGCTTCGGTCCATAAATGGACCTTTTGAGCTTACAAACTTTGCTCTCTGAGCCTTTCTTTACGAAACCTAATGGATGTACCATATAGATTTCTTTATCCAAGTCTCCATTTAGAAATGTAGTTCTCACATCCATTTGATATAACTCCAGATCTAAACTATTTACTATTGCCAGAATTAGTCTTATCGAATTAAAGCGTACAACAAGTGAGAAGGTGTCCTCATAATCAATACCTTCCTATTGTGTATACCCCTTCGCTACCAGACGTGCCTTGTACTTGTCAATTGATCCATCTACTTTCCTTTTTATTTTGAAAACTCACTTGTTCCCAATGGCCTTTTGACCTTTTAGTAGATCAACAAGTTCCCAGACTTGATTCTTTTTCATTGAATCAATATCTTCTTCCATTCATCTTTGGCAGGGCATGACAAGGCTTCTTGTACAGAATGTAGCTCATCATCTTCATCCGGAGTGACTATGAGTGCTTCCCCATCTACTGGGAACCATCTCTTGCGTACATTTCCCATGTCACTCCTTCTTGCAGAAACCTCTTGTCTCTTTTGTTTCTTTTGTCTCAGCATTTGTAAAGGCCTTTATGAGCCATTTAATCTCCAACTCAGATTGATATATTGAGACGATTGGGGATCATTAGATCGATCTACACTACCTTGTGCTGTCTCATAAAGAGATACTATTCAAACTATGTCTCCCTGCCAGGAAATTCTCTTTTTAAAAATACGGCATCCCTTGATTCAATTTTAGTTACTATTCCATCTTCATTTTCACCTATGAAAACGTATCCTTTTGAGTATCTTATAAAGATACATTTCTTTCCTATATGACCCAACTTCCCATACTTACGGGAATCATTATGAATGTATGCAGCCGACCCCCAGGGTCTTAAGATAATTAAATCTGGCTTGCGTATCATCCATAACTCATAGGGTGTGGAAGTAACTATTTTTGAGGATACACAGTTAAGTATAAAGGCCACTGTTAATAAAGCATCACCCCAATGCAAAATTGGTAGGTTAGCTTGAGCAATCATCAACCTAACCATGTTTAGAAGAGTTATATTTCTTCTTTTAGACACTCCATTTTATTACGGAGTGCCAGGGATAGTCAACTGCCTAATTATCCATTTTCCTTCACAGAGTTCTTTAACTAATCAGATAAGTATTCACGACCTCAGTCTGTACGTAATACTTTAATTTTACATTCTATTTGATTTTCTACCTCATTCATGTACTGCCTAAAACACTTAGTGCTTTAGACTTATGTGAGATCAAATAGACATGACCATATCATGAAAAGTCATCAATAGAGGTAATGAAGTACCAAACTCCGTGCCTTGCCCTCACACTCATGGAACCGCATATAACAGAATGGACCAAATCCAATGGATTTTCAGCTCTGGTTCCTAAACCGAAAGGTTTTCTAGTTGCCTTGCCAGCTAAACAATTTTCACATAAGGCCATTTCCATGTTTGGACTTCACCTAGAAAACCTTCTTTTGCTAGTTTAATCATTCAATTCTAACTTATGTGCCCTAGTCTAGTATGCCAGATATTCATATCAAAAGTTATATTGGCGAACTAACGAAACATTCATGCAAGTTGAAATCATCAATAACATCCATAACAAAGAACTTCCCTGAAAAGAAAGACAAACCATAAAAGGTCTCGTTACTAAAGATGTCAGCAACTTTACCGTGAAAGTTCACATCAAACCTATAATTCAACATACACAGTACAGAAATTAAAGTCCATCGGATGTCTGGTGTATGAAGCACATCATGTAAGATTAAGGTCTTTCCACCATGCATAGCTAATTTGCAGGTGCCTATGCCTTTGACCTCTTGTGTTATTGCCAACATAAAGCCATTTGCATTGATGCGGCAACTGACGATAATCCACGAGGGACCCCCGATTCTTCGTTAAATGGTTTGTTAAGCTTGAGTTTTTACACGGTCATTTCACTCAGGGTAATCCCTCGTGAAGTCACCTAACTTCTGGCAGGTATACCATTTGACTTTATTCAGGTAAACTTACTTTTACCCCTTTTTGAATCTAGGGACATCCTTCCTTCTTTTCACGAAATTTCTTGCCCTTCTTAAAATTGGGATTGCATTGGAAGGGACTGTATTCTCGGTATAACAGGCATGTCCAAAAGTCTTATATGCCTTCAGGTGTTCATCCTCAAGCTCAAGGCGATTCACAATATCATTAAAAAGTGATGATGTAATCGTTATGGGTTAAGTTGACTTTCATATGTTCCCAACTTTGAGAAAGTGAATTGATTACAGCCTGCACTTACTGCTCATCAGTCATTGTATGTCCAACTTTTCGGAGCTCTCTTATCATGTTTGACATGTCTCGGAGATGCTGCTTCATGGCCGTATTACCCCAAAGCTTATATGTGCCAAACTTGATCATCAGCTTCCTAAGCTTAGTGGTCAAAGTTCCACCAAACTTATCTTTGAGAGCCGCCCACATGGCATGTGCAGTTGGATGCTTTTTCATACTGGCACATTAGGTCATTCTCCATTGTGCTCAGCAAAGGTGACCCTTGCAATACTGTTCTTCTCAGCAAAGGTCAGTTGCTGCATCAATGCAAATGGCCTTATGTTGGCAATGACGCAAAGATCGAGGATAAAGATAAAGGCACTTGCAGATTATCTCTGTGTGGTGGAAAGACTTTGATCTTACATGATGTACTTCATACACAAGGCATCCGACTGAATTTAGTTTCTGTACTATGTACTTTGAATAATGGATTTGATGTGAACTTTTATGGCAAGGTTGCTGATATTTTTGGCAACAAAACCTTTTATGGTTTAGCTTTCCTTTCAAGGAAGTTCTTTGTTATGGATGTTATTGGTGATTTCAACTTGCATGAATGTTTTGCAAATCCCTCCAATATAATAGTTGGCTTGAATATCTGGCATGCTAACTAGGGCACATAAGTTAGAATCGAATGATTAAATTGGAAAAAGAAGGTTTTTTATGTAAAGTCCAAACATGGAAATGGTCTTATCTGAAAATTGTTTAGTTGGCAAGGCAACTAGAAAACCTTTCGGTTCAGAAACCAGAGCTGAAAATCCATTGGATTTGGTCCATTCTCATATACACAGTCCCATGAGTGTGAGGGTAAGGCACGAAACTTGATACTTCATTACCTTTACTGATGATTTTCACGATATGGTCATGTCTATTTGATCTCACATAAGTCTAAAGTCCTAAAGTGTTTTAGACGATACATGAATGAGATAGAGAATCAAATAGAACGTAAAATTAAAGTATTACATACTAAATGAGATTGTGAGTACTTATCCAATCAGTTAAATAGCTCTGTGAAGGAAAAGGGATAATTAGGCAGTTAACTATCCCTGGCACTCATCAACAAAATGGAGTGTCCGAAAGAAGAAATATGACTCTTATAAACATGGTTAGGTTGATGATGGCTCAAGCAAACCTGCAAATATCGTATTAGGGTGATACCTTATTATCAGCAGCCTTTATACTTAACCGTGTACCCTCAAAAGTAGTTACTTGCACACCCTATAAGTTATGGACGATACGCAAGCCAGATTTAAGTATCTTATGACCCCGGGGGTCGGCTGCTTATGTTCATGATGATTACCACAAGTATGTTGGGTCCTAGAGAAAAGAAATGCATCCTTATAAGATACTTAAAAGAATCAAAAGAATACGTTTTCATTGGTTAAAAACAAAGGTGGAACAGTAACTGAAATTGAATCAAGGGATGCCATATTTTCAAAAAATGAATTTCCTGGCAGAGGAGAGATACTTCGAACAGTATCTCTTTATAAGACAGAATAAGGTAGTGCAGATCAATCTAATTATCCCCAATCATCTCAATATATCAATCTGAGTGGGAGATTAAAAGGCTTATAAAGGCCTTTACAAAGGCCGAGACAAAAGAAACGAAAGAGACAAGAGGTCTCTACAAGAAAGAGTGACAAGGGAAATGTACCTAAGAGACGCTTCCAAATAGAGGGAGAAGCACTCATGGTCACTCCGGATGGAGATGATGAGCCATGTTCTGTACAAGAAGCCTTGTTGTGCCCAGCCAAAGATGAATGGAAGAAAGCAATGGAAAAAGAGATTGATTCAATGAGAAAGAGTCAAGTCTTGGAACTTGTTGATCTATAAAGAGGTCGAAAGGCCATTGAGAACAAGTGGGTTCTCAAAAGTAAAAAGGAAAGTGGATAGTTCAATTGACAAGTATAAGGCACGTCAGGTAGCGAAATGGTATACACAATAAAAGGTATCGATTACGATGACACCTTCTCGCCTGTTGTACGCTTTAATTCAATAAAGCTAATTCTGGCAAAAGTAAACAATTTAGATCTGGACTTACATCAAATGGATGTGAAAACTGTGTTTCTAAACGAAGACCTGGATGAAGAAATCTATATGGAACAACCGATAGGTTTCATAAGGAAAGGTTTAGAGAGCAAAGTTTGTAAGCTCAGAAGGTCCATTTATGGATTGAAACAATCATCCAGGCAGTGGTATTTGAGGTTTCACAAGGCAATAACCTCATATGATTTTAAGATGATTGAAGAAGACCACTGCGTCTACATCAAGAGATTTGATGATGACTTTGTGATGTTGTCATTATATGTAGATGACATACTGCTGGCCGAAAATAGCCTAGCTTTGATTTTAGCCATTAAAGAATGGTTGTCATTGAACTTTGAGATGAAAAACATGGGGGAAGCAGAGTACATACTTGGAGTTAAAATCCAAAGGGATCGTAAAAAAAGAGTTCTATCTCTTTCACAAGAGAATTACGTTAAGAAAATTCTCGAGCGGTTCAACATAAGTGACTACAATCCCTTAGACACCCCAGTAGCTACTGGAGTTAGCCTGAACCTTGAAATGTGTCCCAAAACTGAGTCAGCCAAGAAAAGAATGGAAAGAGTTCCTTACGCTAGTGCCGTTGGAAGTCTAATGTATGCAATGATATATACAAGGCTAGATATTTGCTTCGCAGTTAAACTTGTGAGTAGGTTCCAATCAAATCCCGGTGAACATCATTGGAAAGCTGTGAAAAGGATAATGCGATACTTAAAGGGCACATCAAATTATGCACTGACTTATCAAGGAAGCGATTTGTGGCTCATTGGATACTCTGATGCTTATGTAGGCGGAGACGAAGTTGAACAAAAGTCAACTTCAGATTATACTTTCTTGCTAAATAATGGCGCCATAAGCTAGGGCAGCAAGAAGCAGACGTGCATAGCCCTACATTCCATGGAAGCTGAGTCTGTGGCCTGCACTACGGTAGTGCATGAGGCTATATGGCTGAAGAGATTCATTGAACACCTTGGATTTGGCAATGAGAGCACAAATCCTGTGTTGATATACTGCGACAACACTGCGGCCATAGCCTACATGAAAGACCCAAAATATCGTAGCAAGACAAATCACATTGATATTAAGTATAATTTTGTGAGAGATTATGTAGCACAGAAAGTGATTTATGTATAACACATATCGACTAAGAGTATGGTCGCAGATCCCCTGACTAAACTAATAGCTAGAGAAGTGTTTAAGAAACATGTAAGGGCTATTGGTATGTGCAAAATGTAATGTTACAGACACTATGTATTGAATTTATAAGTATAGTATGCAATTATTCATCATTGATTTATGTGTCTATGTACAAGTATACAATGTCTAGTATGTTGTACAAGTAGGTAAGGTAGGCTCTCTCACACGAGCTACCGCCTTTGATACTCAGAAGGAGTATGCAAAGATAAGACACTTGTATTCACCAATAAGGTAGCAGAAATGCTGATATGGTAGAGAAGAAATACAAAACGTGTTGCCTCGGCAACTGTGTAGCATGTCGGGATGAGATCCAATGTATATAACTATAAAACATGGATCGAATCATGGGAACCTGCTCCCATTATGCCTGTTACCAGACAACAAATTCTTCAATACTGACGTCATATGAGAATGAGACATAGAAGAATTTGGGTTTAGATGTTGAGAACATCTGGACTAAAAGTCTGTACGGTGTTGATAGTAAGTGTTAAAACGACGTACGCTCTTATAGTATAAGAGAAACACCGTAGCATGTGATTCATACCATATGTGTTATAGAACCGCAAAAGTGAAGCAAGTGAATGGATCCCTGCTTTGTTGCTGTGTGAGTGCCAAGAAATTAATATTTCTATTTATGTCTTTTGACTTTGACATTATCATGGAGGTATACTTCAATGACTGCTACCTTAACATACATCCTACTATCATGATAGATGCGATACAAGGTACTATGTTAGGAAAGCGGTTGATGTATATCAAAATGATATATGGGCGAAAGGAAGATTACCTGATAAATACACAACTATGCTGGTATCTGTGACATGTCCCTTATGATATCAACTTTGAGATTTCATAAGTATGGACACCACGCATACGAGAAAAACAATCTAAGTCTTATGTTGACTTGAGAGGGATTAGATTTGTCAAGTAAAAGTGTATTTTGGTTAAATCTAGGACATATGAGGCATAATAACCAGATTCAAGCTACATGAAGAAAGATTGTCTTGTGCTGGTCCTATGAAAGATGTTTCTAGTACAAACATCTAAAAGACATCATGCCCATGTGGTCACGGCAAAGCACCTAGTGTGAAAGGAAGAAGAGAGAAGGATGAGGCCCACGTTTCCTAATCCACCAAGTGTGAGTGGGAGATGTTGGAATATGGGCCACCCTTGATGGATTAGGCCTAAATCCATGGGCTAGGTCAAATGAGTAAATATGGACTCTGTGGGAAGTTATATATATATGGGGAAGTGGTTCCCCAAAGAGAGCAGACATAACGCATAGAGAAAACAAGTCTTCTCCCTTCCCTTTCTCTTGAAGAGAATCCTCTCATCTCCTCTCCTCTTGCCTTCGGTGCTTTTGCTGTGTCTTGTGTTTGGATTCACTATTGTGATCTGAATTCCGTGTGGGTATCTGCAGATTCGTAATTCGGCATCTCCAGGTACGCCTGAAATCCTTCAGGTTTTATCTCATAATGTTTTAAAAAACACTTCTTATGCACCTAAAATTTAAAATATATCGTTGCAATAATTATCTTTTGCTTTTTATGCAAAGGGCTTGTATGGTGATTTGGCCCAAAAAAAAAATTGCTGCAAAAAAGTTCTTAGAGATTGCTCTGTAATTAGCTCATTTTTGTAAAAAGAGTTTATTTCCACGGCTATCGTGGGCCCTTATCGCTTTTCCTTTTCTTTGTAGGGAAGGCACTGATTGGGATTGCATAGCTAAATGTCACGTGGATAATAAAGAAATAATGATCCAAATTTTGGTACCTGTATCCTTGCCAAATGCCAAATGAAAAGGATAAGGAAAATCTGAATTGTTAACAAGAAAATCCTACAAAAATATCATTGAAATATGAAAAAGATAAATAAAGGTAACTAATTCTACAAATCTCATATTAGGGTATTAGATGTCAGTCGTAGGGATTTGAAATTTCTAAATTAGGACAAAACACCTTTTTGTCTCTGATTGTCTGGACGCAAGTTTCGGTGTGAAATTAACAATATACGTTTCTAATTTAACAACATTAAATTTAAAATTAACCACTTGAGTTTCATGTTTAACAACTTTAACTCTCAAAATCAAATTGAACGTAACCCAAGAAAATTTCACGACAGGATAAAATTAACACGTGTTTCTCATTTAACAGCATTATATTCAAAGTCAACCACTTTAGCTTTCTGTTTAACAACTTCAACACCTAAAATCAAACTCATGCGCAGGGAATTTGATTTTGGGAGTTAAAGTTGTTAAATAGGAAACTGAAGTGGTTAACTTTAAGCTTTTTCCCTTTCTCAAGATATTTCCTGATCCATTCTGTTCTTTGAGGATTATTTTTGAGTTTTAGACTCACAATCTGGGATATGACTGTTCATGTCATTTTATCTGAATTGCAAAATATTTCATCAACAATAATTTCAAAGAAATAAGTGAACAAAGGACCAGTCACTTATACCATAAAAAAGAGGAGTTTTTTTTATGAGGATTAAAATGAGGAGTTGACTTTAAGTCCATGTGAAGGTAAGAAAAATACTTGTAGGACTAATTAAATATGAGCATTTCACTATATCATACTTCAGATAACACACACACACTCACCCACACATGTAAAAGTAAATAAACGAAAGCAGACAAGTAATTAAAAGAAAACAAAAAAAAATGACAAAAAGAAGCTGTCACAAACTGTGGCTTATAATTTTGTGCTGAAAATTTGGAAATTAACCCCAAAAATAGTGAATTCGAATTTAAGATGGAATTGCCTCACATATTAAACAGTTTATTATGACATGCTTTTTCTTGATAACCAACAATTTTTAATCGATATCATTTGTGTTTAGATAACAAATATTTTTATGTGACTGAGACAAATTTCTCATCCTTGACATAAATAATTATTTGTGAACATTTTAATATTCTTTTTGCTTTATTAACTTAGTATATACATAATTTTAATCATGTTATAAAGTTGCTTATATTTTAGCATTTTTTTTAGCTAGACTCATGTAATAATTCAAGTTAATTATTTAACCAAAAACTATTGAAAATTTTACTCAAGTTTTTTTCTAGAAACAACTTATCTAATATTTTTTTTATGTTCATGTGTCATCACTTCCGTACTTATTCACAATAAACAAATAGAAAAATTTTTGGAAAAGCCTCCTACGAAAAATTTTATTCGTACGAATATGTTGATAAATTCTTATACATAAAAAAATGCTAGTACTTTGTAAATTATTTATACTATGGTTTAAATCATTCTCACCAGTTATATTTTTTTAAAAAGAAGAGATTTCCACCAATTTTTCGAACTCATTGTGATAAATGGACTTCTCTATTATTTTTGCTACTTTCATTTGACTATATAATACCCTGATATCAGATAAATATATAAAAACTAAATAAAGAAATTAGGACAAATAATAAAGGGTAAAAAACAAAGTTGGACAAAAAGTTGTCACAAACTCTCGTGCAATTGAAAAAAAAAATAGTGACATCATAATTTATGATGGAACGATCTCACAAATTAAACAGTTTATTGGGACATTCTTTTCCGAGAATAGAAACATATTTTTAAATTTTTAATTTATAGCATTTGTGTTAGAATGGAGGAATTGTGAGGTAATTAAAAGGGAGGAATTAACTACACTTAATAAAATCGTAAGTCCATGACTCTCCATCATAACTTTTTTTTTTAATTTTGGACCAAGTATGATAAAATCTTATTTCCTCCAATTTGTTTGCTAAATTAACGCCCTTATACTTTTAAACCTTGGCAAAGAAATTTGGTATAATTTCTTGGCTTTATAACAAATAAGTCAAACAAAATATTCTTTGAAACAAATTTTTAGGCATGAAAATGTTTTTGTAATTTCAAATTAATCTTAAAATAATTTTCCCTTACTGTTCTCAATTATTTGAAGCTTCCTCATATTTTTCATAATTAAGTTTGATCACTGATCATTTTCATAATTACTTAAAATTTATTTCTGAGGCAATTTTCACATTTATTCAGTTATTACACAGTGCTAGAAAGTATCTAAGCTTCCAGCACATTATTGATCACTTACTCATACTTGGTCTATAAAACTTGAGGCACTTCAAATGATTCATATTTGATGAAAACAACAACCAGAGGGTTATCATCAGTGATAACCAGAAGCCTCTTTCCATTGTCGTCGGTGGAAATGCCAAGATCTCCACAAGAATCACCGTCATGGTCACAGTACTGGATCTTGTATCCCCAACTAGTAACCTGTTGAATTTTGAACCAACCCGTGATAGGGTTCTCGACCCCGCTGATTTTCACAGACTTGATTCCATTCTCTCCTTCAGCAAAACTCCACCTTGAGGGAAAAGGAACAGAGCTTGGTACTTTTCCTGCAACAGAGTAGAAGTCCAGTCTGGTGTTCGTTAGGAGGTGTAAAATTCTTAATACGGACTCAATTCTCCACGGCAAGCCGTTGTCGACTTCAAAGGGTGATTGCACAACACTAAGAGGGCTAGTTTCATTTCCTGTCTTTGCAAGCCTCAAGCTGCCGCCTAATGCCCATATATGTGGAACGATGTAGTAAGTGCCACCGTTGATAACCATGTCACCATTAGTGTCAAGGATGGCTTTGGCTGAAGAGGCTATGAAGGCAAAGAGAAAGAAGAGAGCAAACAAGGACGGCTTCATTATGGATAGCTTGAGAGAGAGAGAGAGAGAGAGAGAGATGTCTTTCTTTTTATGTGACTGAATTAATCATATTTTGTCAAGTGAATGTATAACATTTTGGGGAATTTTAGTTCTAATGTTGGACTTAAATTTGGTCAATTACATTAAATATGATTAATGATAATTATGTGAAATTAATTCAATTTGAAGCTACTCAAGATCAATTTTTATTTTAGGTATCTTTGGAAGAAATTGGATATTTTAATTCTCCCACATCAATTCCAATCACTTGGCTCAAAATCACACTACAAAGGGGGAACACAAGCAAAGTTTCCATCAATTAATCCAAACTTTAAGCTTCATGTTGGGCCACTGATTGGAAAGCCCAATGGGTGAATTATTTATTCATCCTCTCATTTACGTTGGGCTGCTTGGAGAAAGAAAAGAAAGGATGATCAATCCAAAAATCCTAGTACACAGCCACGACCTCACGTATTTGAGTCCATTCTGCACATAACCATGCCATCTGGAACTTGAATCCATACAACTCCAATTATCCATTAGTTCTATTTGAATCCACAAGCACTCACGCCGAAAAAAAAAGGGGATGAACGAATTCATTCATGGGAGGCGGCCGCCTGCTCTTCACTGAAGGATTCTCCCATTCATCAATTCCTTCTCACGGAACCCAAACCAAACCACCGCCGACTATCATTCATTAATTAGCCACCTCAATCCGAGCTCGAGGGAGTCCATCCAATTCCTGATCCAACCATTCCAGCCACCAGCTTTCTCTCGGACGCCTCAATCCATTCAGCGCCGCGCACATCGATCCATTCATCTCCAGATTTTGACGCCGCCTGGAGCTGTCATCTTCAGTCCATACTTAGCCATGCAAATTCCAGATTTTAGGGGAATAAATTCCTCAACAATGAGTGGCTAATTGCATTGTCCAACGGTGATGAAAAGCTAACCAGAGTCCTTGAGCAATTAGGGGAGTTCTCTAAATTTTAATTTCACTTTTCAATCTTTGTATGTGCAAATTGTAATTCTAGGTTGCTAGAGGTTATAATTTGTGTGTATAAAAGATGATTACTATCGGTTGATGTAATTTGGATTGTGATACTTGTGTTAGATTGGTACTTTGGATTGTGATTGGACTATAGCTCTATTGTTATTCAATTACTTTCCTTTATTCTCTTGAAATCAATTGATTTGCTAGGGTTCTAGGAATTAATTGGATGTAAAGAGGATCTTTTATAAATCTAATGCAAGCTAAGCACTTT
>JANTPZ010101704.1:0-19684 GCA_025593235.1 Vachellia pachyceras
AGCAATTGGTCCTCGTTGGCTTCAGCCAAAATTTCTGTTGGCTGAAGCATGTGGCACAGAGAGCTTCTGGAACTCGTTGGCTTCAGCCAGGAAACTTGTTGGCCGAAGCATGTGGAACAGAGAAGCTTTGATCCCTCAGCATTAACTCTCCAATGTCTAATGTCCTACATATTAACACAAACACAAACATGTAATCTTGTGCATTTGAAATAATGACTCAAGAATTGATCAAATATCTCAAATTTAGCATTAATTCTTTTAGTCTCCTATTAACACAAATATCCTCTAATTGATTCATTTGAACTCAAATAACATACCAAGAGGTCAATATTAGGTAAAATTTCTTCATGCAAAATATGGACTTATCAATGATGCAGAGATGTTTCCTCGTGACATGGGGCATATTGACCATGAAACTATTTTACATATTTATACAAATACTTTTGATAGTAACATGAATAAGCATTATCAGTCTCTGCCCCTAAGAGACAAAGCATATCAAAGTGGCGAACTTTGGATGCTTTATGAAAGGTATATGATGAGTCCAACAGAATATGCCAATGTTTCTTTCTCTTCATCAACCTCAGGCACATTCATCGGCACCACAAATAGTGTTTCCGGTTTAGCTCAACTTTCAAATAATGATTTTACTATCTGTTTTGAATAGAGATGTAAGCTTCACATCTTATTTGTGCTGAGCTTTTCAAAGTTGACTTCCATTGGAAGAAACCTTCCTTGACTATTAGTGGGCCCATTTGGGAACGTGGTAGAGAAGTATTTTTTCGCAAGCCAAGGTAAATATGTGGAGGAGATTATCTCATTTTACGAAAAAAACTGTTGAACGTGCATTTGGCTTTCGGAAATGTTGTTCCAAACAAGCCCAATATAGTGGCATCTTTGAGAGCTTTCTATACTAACATTGATGTGACTTGAGCTTCAAGCCGCTCATGTATTTAAAAAAAAGAAAAAAGAAAAAGGCAACGTGTTATATCCCGAGTTTTAGCCAGAGGTTCAAATATGAGCCTAAATGGTATATGCTACCTTTGAGAAGTTTCTTGCCATGCAGAATGATTTCTTTGAATTATGTAGCATTTGGCTCAACAAAGGAAAGTTAAAAATGAAAGAAAATGAAAGGAAGAATGTATACATAGGCAAAAAGAACAAGGAAAGGGTAAATATATAAGTATAAAGGAAAGGAACGACAAAAAATGTCATTTTCCAAAATGTAGAAAAAATAAGGGTAAAATGGTCATTTTGGAAAAGTAATAGCATTTTGGTAAATAAAGAAAAGTCAAAGGACCTTTTGGTCAAAGTTTAACAAAAAATATCAAAAAATTTCACAGAGTCCCAAAAGATAGAGAAAGATTCACTGATCATTAATTAAGATCCGATTCATATCAAAATGACAAAAATAACATTTACAAGAATTTTAAAGATTATTTAATATTTGGATATTTAATAAATAATTAGGCAAAGACAATTATTTAAATATCCATAGGCATCAAATATTTGGTTTCAAAACAAGAAAAAATAGTTCAGGAATTCTAGTACTTTATAAAATTATTCCCAAGACAAAGTCAGAACTAGTTTGTCATAACAGAAAGAAAATGCTCAAAAATCCTCGGAGGTGGGATTTTCAGAAGAAATTTTGTTTAGAGTATTTTTAGAAAGAGTTTAAAGTTGAAAAAAAATTAGAAAACTATCTCTAATTAAATGTGAATTTTTGAAGGTATTACACTGAACAAATGATCATAAAGTTCCCGAAAAGAATTTTCAAAACATCTTTGCTTAGCCATTAAGCAAAATAAAAGTGAAGAAAACCTAGGATGACATAAGCCATATGACATCACATAGACATGTGTCAAGATCATACTCTTGATGCATAGAATTTGTCCATTTGGAAGGTGATTAAAATCAAGGGCCAAGATCAAGCCAACACCTCTTGTAAATATGTAAAAGTTCAACGACCATTTAGCAAATTAGAGGTCTATAGATACCCCTCCCCTCCCTTCAATTTCGTGCAAGGTAATGTTTATGAAGGGAAACTCTTGCAAAATTAATTCTAGAGAGAGGGAGGACGAGAGAAAGATATCAATGTGCCCAATCAAGGATTAAGAGCAAGATTAAGGTTAGTTTAACATCTTCTAATCTCTAATTAATTGCCTTCATTAGTGATTAGTTAATCATGATTAGAAATGGATTAATAACTGATTAATGATGGATTAAGAATACATTAAAGCTTAATCATATCATTAAGGGTTAGAAATTGCCAAAAATTCTTCTATGTAGTTTATGTGATGGTTGGATTAAATTAGTTTGATGATTGTATGAATTTTTGGAATCTTAAACCCCAAGAAGAGTTGCTGCATGAAATTGATCAAGTAAAGGGATGAATGATTTTGAGTTAAGTTATGATAGAAAAGTGGTTAGGAAGCAAGATTATGTAAGTATATGAAAAGAAACATTGAGAAATCCATTTTACCGACATTTATGCATGTTTCGACCAGGGCTGTTTCTAAGGGAAGGAAGATGATTTTGATGCTTCTAATGAGTTTAAAATGAAAAATTGTGTAGGGTATAAGTGAAAAGATAACAACTTTTTTGCCAACAAAAAAAGGATAACAATTAAAATTAGGTCAAGGTAGGGAAAAAAGATAAATATATATGCAGCTGTGACATTTGAATGAAAATAATCTTATGTAATTAATAATGTTTAATTTTGCTTTGAAGGAAATTTTTGTACTTTCAAAATGAAAAATAGGTTTTGATTAACATTCAAAATTCATAATATTAGGGGATGTAGCTTTTTTGTTTTGTGACCAGCTAGCGATATAATAATTTCGAAATAAACAAATGCCACCTTTATTAAAGATTTGCAAATATATCTGAATCCGACAAGTATCTGAATAAGTGAACATGGACAACAAGAAATACACAATAAATTTGTTGTTACCATTCAAAACAACAATTAGTATGGCCACTTATTCAAAATAAAATTGATTGTTCCTACTCAAAAACATTTAGAGGATATCTCAAATTTATTTGTCAACTTTCCAATTTGGCCCATCTGATTATTCATATTAATATAAATGCATCTATTTACATTCTCTTCCCTCCACACACACACACACACTTTATTTCTCTCTCTTCTTTATAGCCACAAACACATTCTCCCTCTCTCTTTCACTTATATTACCTTACCTCTAGTACTTAATATAAGAATCAATTAATTTTTCTTGAGGAGATTAATGAAGTTAATTAACTGATATATATATCATTTTCCTCCAAAATAATTTACCTTATTTATAAATTGATTTATAATATAATGTTATATATAAATATTTCATAATATATGTGATGATTAACTAATTTTAAATTTTTAATTATTTCAAAAAATCAGTTATCAAATGCCAGAGGTAGTATCTTTTTTCTCCTTTTTTTATTTTCTCTCTTATGTTCTTCCCAATAAATAATGGTGTTTTTTTAAAAAAAAGTTACATTTATACCATATTAAAATATTTATAACTATTTTTAATCAATTTTATTGATCAACGTAGTTGAGTCAAATGTTTTGAGTTGTTTTTTTTGTTCAAAATATTTAGGTGAGTTGGGTTCTAGTACCTCAATAGGGCTGCCTTTTGGGTAAGAGAGTGTCTACAAAGATATTTACAGATCGCTCACAAAAAGGTCATTACATTGACAATGTGTTTTGAACTCACAACCTTATGGACTGTATAAGCCAATTTCTTATCAAGTGGATCAACTTTTATTGATTTTCATGGAAGTTGTTCATTCACCGTCAACATTAGGAAATTTTGTTCCCAGAATCCATTTTAAGTGGAATGAAGGCCCACGCCCAAATAATTAAATCTCTATAAATAGTCTACATCATTTAACAATAGTTGACCAAAAGTGTCAAGTTTAATTCATCCTATAAGGCTATTTCTAGTGGAAGAGGTTAGTTTCTCACAATATGATGAACCGATATTTTAATCTCCACATGAAGATGTACCCACATTTAGTCCCAACAATAATTCAAACGCGATTGCTTTCAGCAAAAGGATATTTGTGCTTAGAAAAAAATTCTTAAGGTTTTTGAATTTTGATAGAAATAATGACATGTATTTATTTAAAAAGGCTTCATGCATTATATGTATTGAATAGCTTGTGATTTAGAATGAAAATGTGTAACCTCTTTTAAAGGAGAGTTGAATATTGAATTGTCGCATTGTGAGTGACTAACTTATTCTCTAGACCTAACAACTGTTGATTATTTTTTCCAAATCCTTTTGTTACAACATTATCTAAAAAATATCACTAGCTATTCAATATGCATAATGCATGAAGCTAGCTTTAATTTTAAATAAGTATGTTGTATTATTTGTATCAAAATTAAAAAATTATAGGAATTTGTTTTTACTAAGCACATATATCCTCTTACTAAAGACAATTCTGTTTGAGACATTGTCGGGTATTAAATGTGGGCAACTCTCCTAATAAGGATTTGAACAATGGTTTACTATGTTGCGAGAAATTAACTCCTTCCCAAAGGGTACTTTGTTGATTACTCTTGCAAATCCTTTTGTTACAACGTTATCTAAAAAATATCATATAAAAGAACCTCAACCTAATTCTAACTGTGTCACAATTAAGCAATAAGGACATTTATCTTTTATTAGATTAACATACAAACAAAAAGTGAGAGTTAAATTATTGTTTTCCATGTTATCACAAAAAAAACTTGTACATAATCATAAATAATGATTAAAGAAGGGAAAAGTATATCATGAAGGCATGCATGCATTATATATGTAAACAAACCCTTCATTATTGTTGTCACACACATACTGAAACCTTACGTAGTACTAAAAACAAGAGAGACGATAATGAGTTAAAGATACACACGGTTACAAATTAAGATCAACCATAGACATGGTTTGTGATCAGCCTCTTGAACTTTGCCATTTTTATCGAAGTAAACACATATATACCATCTGCTACATCTTCTGCTCGCCGGAAACAAGCATGTCTCCAACTCTTCTTCACCACTAAAGTCCCAATGGCAACCCAAAAGCCAACAACGAACCCAATTGCTATCACAAAGTAAAACCACACTTTTTCTGGAACCTTATCATCTTCCACCTCTTTGGTTTCAGGAACTTGATGAGCAGCATCATGACCTTGGCACTTATTTGGTAATGGGATTCCACAAAGATAAGAGTTGGCAGCATAAATGGATGGATCATTCAAAGTCAAGAATTGATTTTGAGTTGGAATTGGCCCTGAAAGGTTATTGTATGACATGTTCAAATGGTTCAATGCAGTTAGCATGGGCATGCTCTTTGGAATTGTTCCTGAAATTTGGTTCCAAGAGATGTCAAAGGATTCAAGATGTTTCATATTCCCAACTATCTCTGGAATCTCTCCTTTTAAATGATTGTGTGAAAGATTCAAGCCTATCAATCCAACAAGTGGGAATAACTCAAGAGGGGTCGATCCTGCTAAATCGTTATTGGACAAATCAAAGTTGACAACAAACCGCAAGATGGTAGTATAGTCATCTTCTCTTCCTTTCATAACTTGTGTCACATCCTGATAATACCATCCTTGTTCCACGTAATCCATCTCAGGCAATCTATTAATATCTGTAGTATTAACACTATCTTTGGCCATTCCTGTAAGATTGCCAATGCAATTTGGTATTGATCCATTCAAATTGTTATTTGCAAGGTCCAAAATATGAAGTGATGTGATTTGGCAAAATTTTGAAGGAATGTTACCATCTAACATGTTGCGCAACCTCAGAATTTACAACGTGGGAAAAGTGATGTTGGTCCATGATGGTATACTTCCAAAAAACTTATTCTCACCCAAATCTAAAATTCTCAATTGCTTTTCTTCAAAGTCAATGGAAGCCTCCCTTCAAGATGGTTATTGCTCAAATGCAACCATAATAGTGAGGAAAGCTTGCTCTGATTGAGATAGGGAAGGCACCAGACAATTTGTTGAATGAAAAATTTATTTCCATCAATCCAAATGGTGGATTGTCTCTCCAGCAATTTGGGATTTCTCCAGAGAAATTGTTATGAGAAAGATCAAGGTCATTCAGGCTCTTGATTTGGCACAAAAATCTTGGGATTGTCCCATGCAAATTATTTCTTGACAATAACAAGTCTGTTAAATTTGCAAGTTGGCCAAGACTTTGAGGAATGTTGCCATTAAAAGAATTGTTTGACAGATCAAGAATTATTAGATCAACAAGTTGACCAAGATTATGAGAGATGTTGAGAGACCACTAAATGAAGTACTCAAGAGACCAAGGCTAAATGAATTACTCGAGAGACCAAGGCTATATAGATTTGAAAGCTGACCAAGATTTTGAGGAATATTGCCAGAAAATAAATTACCTGAAAGATCAAGGAAATTTAGATTTTCAAGATGCCCTACCCAAGTTGGCAAATGGCCACAGAGTTCATTGTAACTCAAGTTTAAATCATCTATGTCATATTTGATGCATCCAGACAAATCAGAGTCTCCAAATGCTTCTCCATGAAGATTGCTAGAATAAAAGTGTAATACTTTTAAACCACACATGTTTTTTAAAATTTGTGACACAGAAATTTCCATTGTAGCTATGATTTGATTATTGGAAATAACTAGATAGCGAAGGTTCCTTAAGTCTCCCAACCAAGACGGAATTGAGCTAAATTTATTTGAAGAAATGTCAAGGTCTTCAAGGGAAGTCAAGTTCTGCAAAACTATAGGAATGTGTCCAACAAGTGCATCTGCTAAAAGATCAAGAGTAACCAGATTCTTAAACTCTCCCAACCAAGATGGAATTGAACTAAATTTGTTTGAAGAAAGGTGAAGGTCTTTAAGGGAAGTCAAGTTCCGTAAAACTATAGGAATGGGTCCAGCAAGTGCATTTGATGAAAGATCAAGAGAGACCAGATTCTTAAACTCTCCAAACCACAAAGGCTCCAATTTTGAACAGCATTAAGGATTCGATCATCAATGTCATTCATAGCCAGATTTAGGACCTGAACACTAGCATATTTTGTGGAATTCATGGGGGGAAGAGGAACGGATAAGTTGACAAGCCCACAACTATGTAATTGGAGTTCTGATAAAGAAGGAAGCATATGATTTACCTGGAAAAAGTTGTGAGCTTCTCCAAGGTAGATACTACTTAGGTTCAATTGTTGCAAAGATTGAAATTTCGAGAGCCAATTCATGTCATTGATGTGTAAATCATTCCCACTGAGATCAAGAAACTTTAAGTCTGTGAGATTTCCACCAAGATTGATTGGAATCTTTCCTGCGAAATTGGATTCTGAGAGAGAAAGATATCTTAACCGCTCCATATAACCAAGAAAGACAGGAATGGAAGTAGCGTTGAAGCTGTTTTCGCTCAAATCCAAATAAATCAATTGTTGGAACTGCAACAAAAGATGGATCAACACCACTAGCTTCTAGGCTATAGTCACGAAGATCAAGTTTAAGAACATGAACAGTAACATTGTGACATACTATGCCATCCCACTGGAACAACTGGTTTCAGGATTCCAGGAGGAAAGTCCCTTTTGATGATCACCAAGAAAAGATGCTTCGAATTTGATAAGAGCTTGCTTCTCTGATTCAATGCATCTTCCACACAAACCTAAGTGGACAATTTCAGACAATAGGAAGAGTAATGCAAATCCTGCTAAGACATGCCTTCCCATATTCATAGAAGCTCAAACAAGTGACTTTTATATGATATAATGGCTTCGTTTGGAAACCCGTTGAGAAAACGGACACAGATTCCGAGGTACTTTATGTGAGAGGAATTTTATCTCGGCTTGCGTGAGAATGGATTTTGGGAGCCAAAACGGCATTCCTAACGGAATACCAAACGCAGCCAATATCTTGTGATGAGGGAAGTGTGACTATTGTTGAACATGAACAATTCCTATTTATAATAATTTATGCTTAAGCAGCATGTGTCAATGATATTTTCTCAGAAAATGTGATAAAAGATTATAAGGATTAAGAAGTTCAACTATTTTTAAACACAACTATTCTCTTGTGGTTTTCGTCAACCTCTATGTTGAAATTATATATATTAAAATTAAAAATACTAATAAATTGAAAATACGGTTGAACACATGTATGGATTACTTGCATGTTAGCAACATCAGCACTAATAGTAAACTAAACAACTTATTTTTGAATTGAAATAATGCGTTAATGGTTGTGGTATATTAAATTAGAAAATTAAAATTAACTCTTGCATAGTATTTTCTCAAATATAGAATAATAGGATAAACTGTTGCTAAATATATAAGCTAATTAACTAATTTACAAGAAATCATTAAATAGGTTAGATGGCATTAATGTATAAAATTTATATTAGTTTACCTAAAATATCCCTCCTTATAATTTTTTTTGCTGGCACCCTCCTTATAATTATATACACTGGAATTTCAAATTTTAAAATAATGAAAAATATATAATGAATAGGAATAGTTTGGGAACAAAATAACAAATGAGGGAACCTAAAGAGTAGAATTGAATGATAATGAATAGTGTCGGTAAAATGGGTTGGGCCCACCCCCTTCGATTATAATTGAAAGTATTTTGACCGGAAGATTTTATATTCAAATTGATGTGAATAATGTAAAAAAGTCTTTCAGTTATATATATATATATTCAAGCTTGCTAATACTCGATACAATCACTTAATCACGTAAAGAAAATAAACAGTGCGACCAATAAGAATAAGAAATTTTTTTTTTTTTGCTATTTTTTGTCTATATAATTAGGAGGAAGGGAGACCAAGAAGAAGAAGCAGCAGCAGCGTAAGGAATGGTTCCGATTCAACTCTGCTCTTAGTCACACAATACAAATCAATGTCAAGTTGCACGTCTCGCCTCAACTAGTAAAACCGCCATTAATATATCATCAACATTACTAGTCTGAATTGAAGAACTGTGGCGCCAAGTTTTGTTGTGTCCTCTGTTGAGATTATATATTAATCAACGTTAAATGATGATGATGATGTTCATAAGGGTTGAGGTCATGGAATGATGAGTGGGTTGATAATAAATAAGGTATATATAGGTGTGTAAAACTGGGGGGAATGACAAAACATGAACTGAGAAAAATGAAATACATACTTTTTAACAATAAAAAAAAGGTTCTTCTTTCCACTCTATAAAGAATTCACTTGTAATTTTCCGCCCATCGCGTGGGCGTGTGAGACGCGTTCCAAGGGGTTACTATCAGCATCCATGCACAAAACACGTGCATGACCAACAAAGTTAAGAATAACCACAAAGTTATTCGTCCGTCAGAGCATTCAACACAATTAAATTTTTGATGATGCAAATTTAAGAATAACCAATTAAAAAGGTTCAAACGACCGTCCTAATTATATTTCAAAAGTTCTACTAATGATGAATTTCGAATAACTAAGTGGGCTCGGACGAGATCGTGATTAATGAACCAATGCATTATTCCCTAAAGCATGACAGAATAGACCTCAAGCTGATTAACGTAGCCTTACGTTGAACCGCACTCGCTTGGGTGGAAATTCATATGTAATGTAATTATTGATCATCATTGAATAAGAGCTCCCTCTTCTATAACTCTTTAATTTTCTCTTTCTCATATTTTTTCTTTTAAATTTATAGCACGTTATCACAATGATATTGCTCTGATTTATTTTAAATTTACGATTATAATTAAATATGCTTTTCAACTTCTAATCATCTCATACTGATCTCGTAACCGTTAGAGCACCAAACTTTCGTTCAGAAACTACAGGGAATTGCAGCTTGACTCCTCCACCGTTCAAATTCTTTTTGAAATCAGTTTCATAAGCAGCATCCTAAAATCACTTTGGATTTGTTTTGGCCATTTATTTTTGAATCCATCTATGTCCTATAATGCTGCTGGATTTTTTTTTACGGAAGGAGGACGAAAGCTTTGAAGCCTCTGATGACCACATATGCTTTTTCATCGTAAAATTGGGGGATCTGAAAACGCCTTCATTTGAATGATTCAAATAAAAGTGGTTTTAGGATGAAAGTGTGAGAGTTTTTAAACTTCCAATGAAAACGCGTATATATGGTTATTTAAATGTACTGTATAATATTTGTAATTTACCATTTAATAATTTAATTAATTATAGAAATTTCCTATTCAACTCAATTTAATTAATTTGTCATTTGGTCATTTGTAGAAAATTTCTAATTTTCAAAGTCATGTAAATTACAGAATTTATCAAGTGAATAATGATAGTGAACAGTAACTTGCCCAAAATTTTTCAGTTAACATGTTTGACCATTTAAATGCTTGTAAAGGGAGTTAGGAGGTTTATCATTGGTCTTTAATGAAGTTAAAGAGGTAATAAGTCAGGTGTTACAAACCCCGCCATTTCACTTGAAGAAAATTGGGCCAGCGGGTTTGGGCCATCTTGAATTGGGCCCATTATATATATAAAAAATAATGAAACATTTTTTTTGGTGTGGAGACATCTCTTTTTTTGTATACTTTTTTTTTTATACACATTTTTTTTTTGTATACTGGCGTGGAGACTTCTAAGACAAAAAGGAATGGGCCACATATTTTGGGCCATCATTTTCGGACTCTGAAAAAAAATGGGCATCTAGCCTAGTGTGTTTGGGCCAAAGTTTTTCTTGCCAAACATGTCTGCACTCCTACTGATTCTGACATGTCTGTGAAGAGCGTCTAAGTCTAGTTCATTGGGCAACAATTCATTCACTCCTACTCCTTCTCTCAACCACGACACTAAGGAAGAGGAAGTTTCACAGCCCCCTGTGTGTATCACTAGGGGGAGTGCGGCCGTTCAGTCTGTCCCTTCTCTATCTTGTCTGTCTAAGGCAGAACTAGCTAACCTCTGCAACAGCTTTTCCATGCCTTTCACGGCAAAGATTAAGGTTCTCGCTCCTGGTGAATTTGTGAGCAAGCTCGTCCAAGGGTGGATGAGCTTGTTCGTTGAAGTTTTGCTACGACAAATGTATCCTTTTGCCCCCTCTACTACGCTCCTTGTGTCACTGGAGGCATTTGGCCGAAAGAATCATCTGTCGTACATCGGGGCAGATCTGCTGTCTTCCTACAGCCCAGCGAAGAAGAAGAAGAAGAAGAAGGTGTTTTTAAGTTGACCCCACGTTTAAGGTCATGCCTTTGATCTTTGATCTAGGTCTTCATGCGGTCTAACCAACTGGTCATTGATAACCAGCCTCTTCGATCGTTATGGAATACCAGGGGTGAGTTCTTGGATTGTTTCATATCTCAGTTGTTTTTTTCCCTTCCTATCATACTCATGATAAACATATCGTTGAATGAGATAGGGAAGGGACTAGACAAATTGTTGAATGAAAAATTTATTTCCATTAACCCAAGTGATGGTGTATTATCTATCCAACAATTTGGAATTTCACTAGTTAAGTTGTTATGCGAAAGATCAAGGCTTATTAGATTCACAAGCTGGCCAAGATTTTGAGTGATATTACACCAAGAGAATTACTTGAAACATCAAGGCTTATTAGAGTTACAAGATCACCAAGACTTTGAGGGGTATTGCCGCCGAGAGATAAAGTGAAAATTAGTTACAATTTTTAATTCTTCAAGATCATATATATTTGGTTTTGATTCATCAAATTGAAAATTAGTTGTTTTAGTCCATCAAGAGATAAAGTGGTCAAAATTTTAAGTAGATTACAAAGATTAATATTTTAAATAAATAGAAACTTAAATCATTAAATATTACGTTAACCTTTTTTAAAAAATAATATGAAATGTTGGCCAAAAACATTTTTAATCCCAAGTTCTTTGTTTCGATAAGACAAAAGCATTGACTGACTTGAAAGTTGGTACACAATAAACCGTGAGGAATTGAAGAATATATCCAAGACCGATCAAATAAAGTGAAAATCATTAATGATTTATCTGTTATGAAATTATATGCAAGTATGGATGTCTATAAAGTGATTTGGATTCCTCTTAGGATTCTCTCCCTCTCAATACCAAATTCCATAACCTTCCACCCCTTATTATTCTTCATGTTTAATGTCACACATCCCATAACCTCCTCATCAATGGTTTGTGAAGAGTTTCATATGGTTAATGCTATTATGTTTGCCTTCATTTCTTTGTACCTCTATGTGTACACTTTAATGGTTGTGAGCCTATATATAGAAACAATGTGCAAGGTATTGTGATACATACAATGAAAGGAAAGAGGGCTCCTCTTTATTCTCCCCATCTTCTTTCTTTCTTCTTCTACTACTCTCTTCTATTTTTCCATATATTCTTCGTTGCTTCCTCTCTCAATTCATTCTTCTATTATTATCTTCTACTTCCAAATTCTCTAATTTTGTAACATTATCCACTTTTTATAGGTTTTAATATTCTCAGTAAATTAGATATCAATCAAATATATATAATTAAAACTTGTACCTCAATAGTGATTAGTCCTTGTAATCATCACATGTGACATCTTTAATTAAAACAATTGGTTCACCTCATTTATTTATACAATTAATAATATTTTTAAGCATATCATTAATGAGTTTTCATTTTCCAAGGTAGTTTTATTTCAATTAGTTGTTTATGGGTGTCACTTTCCTTTTTATTGGTTATTATATGTATTTTTAAATTAATTTTTTCACACCATTACTCATCCATTGTCTAATAAATAAAAAGTAAAGGTTTTTGGTTCTACAACCTTAGACCCTAATTGTAGCATTTGAAAATGAAGTAAATTTATTTAATGAAAAATTGATGTGAACTATATTAAAATTACAATTAGCAACAAAAGTAAAAAAAATTAATTGGGGCATTTGAAAATGAAGTAAAATCATTTAATGGGTGAAGAACTATGATATGGTAATAGTAATGTTATATCTAGAGTTATTTTCTTGGGAGACGCAGTGGGTCGACGGTGGTTAGCGGCACATATGTAGTTGTGTAGATATTATTGATAATTTGTTAGAAAAAACTCACCTTACAAATGGAGCAAATACTTGCTTTAACATTAGAAATTATAGGCAAGTTCAATAAATTGTTAATATATACTTATAGATGAATGTCATGTGTTTTAATGTTAATTATTATTAATAGATGTATTCTAAATTTTCCTTTTGTTTGAATCCATCATATAATTGAATTACTCCATTTATTTATTTTATAAGCAATAATTATCTAGGTCATGCAAAATCAAATATTGGTTTAAATCAGTTAAAAGTAATTAATGTACAAGAGAATTAATTTTTTCTTCCAAATATACATTTATTTATTTATTTACGGAGATAATGAGTTGAAGCGAATTGGGGGGAAATATGAGATAGGCATATAATGAATTTGCTGAGTAGATCTCTTTCCTTAATGTGGAAGTTCGAGAAGTAGGGAAGTATTTATCCAAGAATGCCTTTCTGAGGTTGTTCCAGTCGTGATAGACATTTGCCATATGTATAGGCAAGCTCATGTACCATTCTTGTGCTTTTCCCTCCAGAGACAAATGAAATACTTTCCAAAGAACTTCATCTAGACTAGCACCAACTGGCTTCATGCTAGAGCATATCATAGAGAGAGATTTCAGATGCTTGTACGGGTCTTCATCTATCAAACCACAGAATTTAGGTAAAGAATTAAGTAGTGGACCTTTGATTTCAAAATTAACATCAACATTAGGGCATGCAATATTAAAAGGATCATAATTTGCATCAAAAGTAGTGGCTTCCCTAATGGTTCTTGTCCTAGGATTACCTCCGTTATTCTCACATATTCTATCATGTTCCACATTATGTCCATTGCCCCCTATCGTTACGAGCATTAGGATTATTAACTTGCTCCATTATATCATCTAAATCAACCAATTTAAGCAAAGAATTTTTTTAATATTTTTTATTTTATTTTTTATCTTTTTTTTTATTTTAAACTACTAGAGAACTAATTATATGGCTCCCCGGCAATGGCGCCAATTTGATGATGCCCTTGTCGTAGGGTCAATCAAATAAAAACTAAGCTAAATGCAATATAGTAGCTCTAACCTAGGTCGATCTCTACGTGGAGCCTATATTTAATTCCTAAGTAATTTAATGCAAATAACAAATTAACTAAGAATTATCAAATTGATTTTTCTAATTAATTAAACTAAATGAATGCACACAAAGACAAGACGCAACATATCTAACTGTCTTACTAGTGATACCATCCCCCACACTTGTTCTCAAACATATAACCATGTAAATCAATCCAAAACAATAAGAACAAGAGAAAGGAATGATACAACCTTATCATGAAGGCTCATAAGAAGTGTGGTACAAACGGAGGCGATTGGCTCTAGTGTGGAAGTGTCCTCCATAGCCATCCTTCAATTTGTATGCCCTCTTATTACATTTCGCAACTACCTCTAGGGGGCCAGTCCATGTCTCTTTGAATTCCTCATGAGGGGTAGAGTAGTGAGGTAGATAAGCCATGACAAAATCTCCAACATCAAATGTGGACTTTTGGCATTGAAGTTCTTTAAATGTCAAAATGTTTAAATCAATGAATAATGCATGGAGTGGAAGTAGTGAAGAACTCCCCAAACCATTCTTAGAACTCAAGGGCTTCGCTTGGCTGGGTGATGGATTAGTACGGAGTTGACACACCATCTTAACTAGTTTAGAAACATCTCTCAAAGTTTGAAATATATTACGAGGCCTCTTTGCATGAGTTTTAGCAGCTCCACTATACCCTGTACTATCATCACAAACAACAACTTTCTCAAACATACATGGGTTAGTGGAAGACTTAACAAGCATAACATCATTAGGCAAATCAGCACATGGCGTGGAAAGAGTGTAATCCAATGAACTAGCATTAGAACACGTCACATCACTACCATGAGAGGGGGAAATAGAAGAATAGGGGTGAAAAGGGGTAGAAGTAATAATTTGTGCATTAACATGATCCAATTACTTATGAGAAATCAATTCTTGCTCAATACAAGTATTATCATGTAATTCATCAATAAAATGAATATCAAGCAAAGAGTAATCTTCATGTGGTTGTTTCATTGTTTCATACATGTTGAAATGCACAAAATTATCACCAACAAACATGGTAATTGAACCTTCATGCATTTTGATATCAGTTCTTGCAATTCGCATAAAAGGTCTACCTAAAATCAATCCACCTTCGTTCATATTTTCCTTAGACATGTCCAACACATAAAAGTTTGCAGGAATGATCAAATCTCTAACCTTCACCAATACTCCTCAAGCACTCCAAGTGGATATCTAACAGTTTGATCCGCTAATTGTAAAATAACACTAGTGGGCTTGATGTTAGTGGCACCTAAGGACTCATAGATTGATTTTGGCGTTACATTTATTGCTGCCCCTAGGTCAAGTAATGCTTCATGAATTGTATGCTTCCCAATAGTGCAAGGAATAGTGAAACTACCCGGATCTTGACACTTAACTGGTAGTTGGGGTTTGAATAAGGCACTTACATTGGAAGGCAATTGGACCATATCATTCGGTTTGAATCTACTCTTATATTTACATAGGTCCTTTAGAATTTTAGCATGCTTAGGTTGTTTGACCAATTCAAGCAAAGATATATTGACTTCAATCTTACAAAACAATTCATACAAGTCATTATCATGCTTTTCACTAGCCTGTTTCATGCCTTGAAGATAAGAATGAGGGAAAGGAAGGTTTTTTATATTTACCTCTTTACCTTTATTAATGATGGTTTGAATTAATCATATTTTGTCAAATGAATTTGTATCATTTTGGGAGAATTTTGATCCTATTGTTGGGCTTTTATTGGGTTCAAATGCATTTAATTTGATTAATGGCAATTGTGTGAAATTAGATCTAATCAATGTTAAATAGCCATATTTTTAATCATTTTATTAAATGATTGATTTTTAAATGCTTCTCAAAATCAATTGTCATTGTAGGAATTATTGGAAGAATTTTATTGACAATCCATCAACACAAAGTAACCAGCAGCCACCAATTTGATTCCACGAATAAGAGAAGCATTCATCAATCAATTCCAAGCACGCCGACACCTCCAGCCCATACACACACAAATCCTCATTAATTCCATCCAGGGGCCCACGAGCTGCCTCATTCATCATTCCATCCACTTCCAATCCATACACCACCTCCCTAAATTATTTATCCATCCTTTCGCCCACAACCACTCTTCCATCTTCATCCAGGTTGGCACGCACCAGCTACAAGGCCGACAGCATCCAGCCTCATCCATTCGGACAGCACACACACACACCGTGAAGAACCCATTATTCCACCCATTCACTGAACCCTCACGTGGACAACAAAAAGGAGAAAGCACCTAAAGCAAGATTATTCTCCATTTTCATCGGGAGTGAGAGCAGAAAAGGGATTAAAAAAAGGGCAGCTCCATTCATTCCTTCAGCTATATAAGCACGACACCAACTGAACCCAGGGGATCATTCCATTCATTATCCCTAAATCCAAAGAAACGGAGGCAGCCAGCTTTCATTCCCAGTTTCGCAGACTTCAACCACCTTGTATTCATCTCGATACAGCAACACAGAAAAGCACACACCTCCAGGGACGCATTCTGCCATTCATTCACTTCTCTTCCTCCATTCATTCATCCGTGGAGAAGCCACCATTTTTGTGAGGAGGCAGCCACATGAAGCTTCACCATTCTCTTCCAGTGCCGTCGCTGCATTCCCCAGCTGGTGGTTCCATTCATCCAACGCCCATCATCCATCGTTGTGCAGAGAAGGAAATGATGGATGTAGCACTTGGGTTTCTTGAATGCTCCATGGCAATTTTTGGCTAAGTTTATGATTCTCTAATTCAACAACAATGTCATGAACTTGACTCTTCAAAGGGGAGTTTTTAGTTACGTTAATTTTCTGTCCAATAATTGTTTAACAATTCCTAAGTCTTAGGATAGTTTCTCTAATTATTGGAACAATTTCTATTGTTTGATATGATTTCTTTGTGGAGATTGTTGTGACTGAATTATTGTTTAGCAATTGATATTGGGATGATTTAACTTTGATTTCAATTATAATGCTCTGGTATGACATTTATATTGAATTTAGAGTGAATATTTTGTGATTTTCTAAGGTGGCTTAGAATCTTGGATCAAATAATCTTTTGCTAACTTTAATTCTATTATTTGAATTTAAGAGTTACAATTAAGCATTGGTTATATTATCCTTAATTCCTCTTTACTATTCTGGTGGCAGTTAGTAAATTGGGAGTTTGGAAAATATTTTGTGGCAATTCGAGGTAGCTCGGTTTTTGGATTAAAAGCTTAATTATAATTCTTTAATTCATTATTTGAACTCCCATATCTATTGAAGTGATGATTTCCTGCGTTGTTGAGTTGGAGAATTAATTTCCATCATCGATTATTTGTATTTCATTTATCTTGTTTTGGTTCAATTGTTTTCATATTCAAAAATATAAAAAAAAGAAGTAATTTAATTTTAGTTCAATTCATAATATTCACATGAAATTTCCCTAAATTTATTTTCTGTTTAAGTTACTCACATTTAATTACTAGGATTTAATTTCATTTAGGCTCCTCAAAGTGAATACGACCCGAATTGGCGCTTTACTACATTAATTCGGTTAAAAATATTTGACGCGGACCAAGGCGACTAACGGTCGGCTCGTCATGGTTCCATAATGCTCATGTTGGTCTCTCGGTTCAGCTTCTTCGTTGTTTTGGCCTTTAGCCCTTGTAGATTGAATGGAGGTCTCTTGAGTGGCCTTGGGAATGTTTTGATTGGTTATAGAGGGAGGAACCTCAGCTTCGATCTCTTCATCAACTGTTTCTTCATCCTCATCATCTTTGAATTGTACTTTCTTAGCATCGATTTCCTTACCACTTCTTAATGTAATTGCATTCAAAGATTTTGTTCTAGTTTCCCACTGCTCCATTCTGTTCTCTAAGGCTGTAAATCTAGCTTCAGATTTAGCTTCAGATTTTGATATGTGCTCAGTCATAGCTTCAATACCTTTGAGAATTTGAGAAAATCGTTCATCATCGTTAGACTGAGGTTGTTGTATAACAGACATGACCCTAAAGGATTCTCCTTGTAACCCTTCTTGAATTTTCCTATTATCACTTCCTCCCCATCGAAAATTTGGATTAGCTTTCCACCCTTCATTATACGTATTCGAGTACGGGTCCCATTGTCTAGATTGATTGGCTCTTCCTTGATACATAGCGGAAACCTTCTCATATCTGTGAGGGCAAGCAGCAGAGATGTGCATAATAGAATGACAATGCTCACAACTTAGGGCAGTTAAGTCCATGGACTTCGAATGTCGAGTATCAATAGAGGAAGTGTGAGATGCAAGCTGATTCAACTGCGTAGTCAATGCAGCAATCTGAGAAGTATGCATTGCATTGATATTTGTGGACTAAAGAGGGATTAGTATGCATTGCATTGATATTTGTAGACTCTCTGATGCTATACTGTTGATGGTTTAAGGCCATTTTCTTAATAAGATTCCATGCCTTCTCAGCAGTCAAATCAATGAGAGAACCCCCTAAAGCAGCATCTAGCATCCCTTTGTCTTGAGTTTTGAGCCCATCATAAAAGTATTGAACTAACTGTTCATCTGGAATCTAATGGTGCGGACATCTAGAAAGCAAGTCTTGAAAATGACTCCAGTAATCATAAAGTGACTCCTCATAGTCTTGCTTTGCTGAGTAGATCTCTTTCCTTAATGTGGAAGTTCGAGAAGTAGGGAAGTATTTTTCCAAGAATGCCTTTCTGAGGTTGTTCCAGTTGTGTAGGCATTTGCCATATGCATAGGCAAGCTCATGTACCATTCTTGTGCTTTTCCCTCCAGAGACAAATGAAATACTTTCCAAAGAACTTCATCTAGACTAGCACCAACTGGCCTCATGCTAGAGCATATCATAGAGAGAGATTTCAAATGCTTGTACGGGTCTTCATCTGTCAAACCATAGAATTTAGGTAAAGAATTAAGTAGTGGACCTTTGATTTCAAAATTAACATCAACATTAAGGCATGCAATATTAAAAGGATCATAATTTGCATCAAAAGTAGTGGCTTTCCTAATGGTTCTTCTCCTAGAGTTACCTCCGTTATTCTCACATATTCGATCATGTTCCACATTATGTCCATTGCCCCCTATCGTTACGAGCATTAGGATTATTAACTTGCTCCATTATATCATCTAAACCAACCAATTTTTTTAATATTTTTTTAATATTTTTTATCTTTTTTTAATTTTTTTATTTTAAACTACTAGAGAACTAATTATATGGCTCCCCGGCAATGGCGCCAATTTGATGATACCCTTGTCGCAGGGGCAATCAAATAAAAACTAAGCTAAATGCAATATAGTAGCTCTAACCTAGGTCGATCTCTACGTGGAGCCTATATTTAATTCCTAAGTAATTTAATGCAAATAACAAATTAACTAAGAATTATCAAATTGATTTTTCTAATTAATTAAACTAAATGAATGCACTTAAATTCGATAAATGGATGATGTCCTAGGTGATTGAATCCACTAACCCTCCTTGTCCAATTTAATATTAAATTCTTCTTTTAACTAAGCACAAGGACTAGTAAGAACCCTTACTAATCAATATTTCTAACTTTTTAATTTAATCTAAACCTAGACTC
>JANTPZ010101706.1:0-15052 GCA_025593235.1 Vachellia pachyceras
TCTCCCAATGCTCGCATAACCTTCTCAATTTGCTGCGCAAGCTCTCGAGTTGGTGCTAGGACCAAAGCCTGGCATTCCGTCAAACCATATTCAAGTTGATGCAAGATTCCTGAGCAAAATGTTGCTGTCTTACCGGTTCCAGATTGAGCTTGTTGAATCACATCAAGTCCCTTACAGAATGGAACAATCCCCCTTTGCTGAATGGCCGACGGCTTCTCAAAACCTGCAGCAAAACCATATTACTATAGGAATTTAATTTAAAATGAACAGATAAGCAGCAACAAAATGGCAAAATGTGACACATCAATATAGAGCAAAATGAAGACAGACCATGTCTGCAATGGTTTTGAGTGAAGTAAAATTAAATAGCACAGAAAAGACGCAAGCAAGAGGAGTTCGGAATTACAAATTGCCTGGTGAGGAAAATTGAAAGGAAATAATGAAATCAATCTTGGGACTAAGCAAAAAAAAGAAATAAATAAACCAAAAAAAATCAGAAACAAAAGGGAGTAGTAATAAAATACCGTATGCATAAATGCCTCTCAGGAGATTCTCCTGCAATCCCATAGCATCAAAACTATCATAAACCTCGTCATAAGATGCAAAGAAATCCTGCCCCTCAGATGTAAGTCTGAAATCAACAAGTTACCAATGTCTAGTAGAGATTACGAGTATTCAATTGCAATGATTCACAAAATAAGATATCAGTTCTTACAATTCATTCATCTTGGCATCAAATTGACGTGCGTCAAATTGTGAACCCTCAGGTGCTGTTCCCGCCATGACTACAAGACGCAAAGAATTGTTTGTACCACATAAGTTACAGCACTGAATATGTGTAGGGCTAGCGCTAACATAAAAACGAAAATATCAACATGGAGGAAAACAGATGACACAACAAAAAATATCTAAATCGTTAGGAAAGATTTGAAGGTGTTAAAAGAACCATTGTATGACAACCCAGTTTCCATAACCACCACATAAAACAAGTGTTCCAAAGAGAATCGAAGGCAATGGTTCTTAGGTAAAAAGGGAATAACAAGGGATGTAGCAAAATACGCTCAGAACTTCCACATAAAAGATATGTCAATCGCACCAACACATTTAACGTACCAGTCCAGCTCCTTACCAAATACCTTCAGTTTAAAGCAACCTACCGCCTAAATACAGAAATGGATGCCAGTATGATTACCTTAAAAACATGGATTTGCTTAAACTATTTAGTGGGAAGCGGATAAAGGAGAAGGTATTGTTACAGATTTATGAAAGAATGACTTTAGTTCTTTTAGGCCACTATCAAAATGGGCCAATTTGAAAAGGAAGGAGTTCAAAAAAAGGGTTAAGTATAAGGCAAACAAAAAGGGGTTGAGTTAAATTGGTAGTTCGGCCAGCTTTTCTCTTTTAAATATCGTTAAAGGAAGAATAGATAATAGATCAATACTAATCCTGATCTGCCCAAGATCCCAGGACAGGAAAAGTATAAAAAACAAAATCCCTAACATGACTATCAGAAATGCACACTGCTTATAAAAACAAAAGGCTATCATTGGGAAACCAAACATTCAGAGATCAAAGATGAAGCAAAAAAGTAAAAACTGACAATCACCCAGGACAAGGTTAAAAAAACAATTACCAGCCAGTGCAGCATTAACAGAATCAAGCATCGACAAAATATCAATCGAAAGCGCAGAAAATCCCAAACTAGTTCAAACAAACTAAACTATTTCACAGCAATCAAAATCGGATGAAAACCGGAGGGAGAAAACGACCTTTTAACGATGAAAGTAGCAAGTTGATCGAAGAAGGAGGAGGACGAAAAGGGTGCTATTGGGCGGTGCTTGATCGAAGATCAGAGTAGTTTCAGAGAGCAGTTAGGGTTTCCCAAACTCCTCGGATCTACGCCGCGGAGTCGAGAAAAGGGGAGAGAGCCGCCAATGGGTAAAGTGAGTATACAGGAACTGCAAAACCAAGGGTTCCAACTTCTCATAGTACACCATAATGCATTGCTAGTATGGCAATTTCCCAATAAGCCCCTGCCCCTTCGTATACTCTTTTTTTATTTCCGCAAGAGATTTTGCTGGCGCGTTGATGGGCTCAAGCCCAACAAAAAAAAAGTAGAGATAACATGACATAGTTCAATATTAACGGTCAACGTGCATTATATTTAGGGATTGAATCATGACGTGATGAATTAATGTTTAAAACTCTATTAAAAAATGTGTATACATTTAATGTTTAACATCACCCACATTTTATCCTATAAAACGTTGAAACAATACACTTGAAGCCACGGATTTTTCTTGGGTCAGGATTAAAGTGAGTCTAAGAAATATAAGCACATTGCGACGTATCGAAAGAGGCCTGTGAGCGATCTTTCTGGGAAAATAAAGCAAACTTGCTATACAGGTAACAGAAGCACAAAGAAAGAAGCAAAAACAAACTAAAGTTAAACTAGAGAAGCCGGGACATTACAGCACTACTCATTCCACAACAGCTAGAGACATAGGAAGTCATTGGCATAAAGCTTCTGAAACCATAGAGAATACCTATTTATAAATCTACATTGCATATGATTATACTATGACTTTCCTACACCATATCCCAATATAGACAATGACCCTTAAGAATAGTCCTCTCTTCTACTTCAAAAGCACCGCATTGTCCAGCTCTGTTGTTAAAAGAGGACATCGCACCATTTCCGTTTAGTTTGATCTAATTTGTAGGTGGTGACTGCCAAACAAATAAATCTCCAAATGGGGTAGATTCTCTACGTGACACCGGACCGTTTGGGAACGTTGTAGAAAAGTACTTTTACACAAGTCAGGTAAATAGCTGGAGGAGATTATCTCATTTTACAAAAAAACACTATTGAACGTGCGTTTGACTTTTCTAAACGTTGTCACAAACAAGCCCGGTGACTTGAACAAAATGTTTGCAACAATGCAGAATGATTAGATTGGACTTGTTTGGAACGACGTTTCCAAAAGCCAAACGTACGTTCAACATTGTTTTTTCATAAAATAAGATAATTTTCTTCACATATTTACCCCGGCTTACGTAAAAGTACTTCTCTACTGCGTTTACAAACGGACCCATTATTAGGTTAAATGTTGTAAAAATATGGATTCTGATGCAGATGAAGAGTCCACACAAGTTTTCAAATTTAGAGGTTAGAGCCCATGATCTAACTACAAGGCATTGGAGGCCCAATGGACTAAGAGAATGAAGATGACATTAAAGCCCAACAACACTTTTCAAATTGTTGAAAAAAGGTAAAATTTTACCTCACATTTTATCATTTTTTGTCTTACTCATATCATTTGATAAAACATATGTATTGATTTTTTTTAAATATCCTCTTTTGATACAATGTAACTGCCTCTAGATTCTTTAATATTTATAATCAATAGAGATAATTTAGATAAAAAATATAAATTTGTAAAATAAAAATAATTAGGTTACTTGTAATTTAAAAAATTGGTTGAGGTATTAATTTATCTATTTAAGAATCCAAAGAGTAATTGCTAATATTTTTTAGAATGCACAAATTCAAGAGGAATAATGAGGCATGTCAAATAATCACTACAGTACAAAAGTTGTATTTACCCTAAGTAAAATAACACTTCCTCCTGTTTTTATTATGTTCTTAATATAAAAGCTAAATTAAACTTGGATTTAGTTCTAAATATTAGGTCTTTAGCCATTTCATCCCCTCATTTATAATTTTTTTCTTAGACTACCTTTCTTATTAATTGCACATGATAAGAAAGTTTGCATCAATGAAACACAAATGATTTAAAATGGTATTTTAAAGAAACCAACATATATGTTTAATAATCAAATTAACTAAATTTTTAGCCTATTCAAATTAATTAAGTAAATATTATATTAATGACCGAGAGAGTATAATTTCTTTCACATCCTTAAGATTTTATAACACCATACGGTACTCTATCCTTTTTTTTGGCTCTATCTGCTCTGTTTTGTTCCCCCCCCCCCTTTTTCTTTTAGTTTTCTCATTTACACTTTCTCTTCAGTTGGGTGTGCAATTGAATTTCTTAACTACTTAAATTATATTCCCCCCTTTTGATTTTATTAAATATTGAAGATTTTTGGTAATTATTTATTTGTAATTATTAGATAATAATGTTGATTGGGCTTTATATAATTTAGGATGGAGTGTTTAAGCTGTTGTGTTGGTTGAATGCTATAAGTATAGACGTCTCTCAGTTGATGTGTTTCAAATCTCAATTCAAAATGATGCATACAATGGCCACCATGATAGTTTCTTCCATATGCTTTGTTTGGATAAGGATTTGGTAGGACCTGTACTATCTACACCAAACACTTAATTAAGTGGTACGTTCAATAATGAGTTTACAAAAGTTTTAATGGTAATCACCCTTTATAGAAACATTATTGATTATAGGAGCTTTTTCAATCCATATAAATCGGTGGGTTTGCTTTAGTCATGCACGCAGAAAAGATTTTATCTCTTAATGGTTACTGAGCTAAAACTTCTAATAGTTCAGAAGTTAATTTTTTTCTTTGTTCAAGAACCATCTTTTGAGGAAGAGATGGTCGGAGCTTAACCAGTGAAACTAGCATCCTGTTTGTAATTGTCAATTCCTCGTTAATTAATTAATTAATTAATTAATGCATTCAAGCTATTGTTCAAAAAATATATATACAATGTGATGTGAATGATAATCTTTTTTAAGAAAAAGACCTTTTCACATTTATGTTTACACATACTGATGCAGCTGGTTTGATTTGATCCCATTTTATTGAAATGAAACATCCATTTCAAAAGAATCATTTGAATATTGGAATATATTCAAGTACTTTAACAAAAGAGAAAAGAAAGGAACAAGCAAAGGAGAGGAAAGGAGTGGACGTGAGAGAGAGTGGAGGGAAAGGTGAAAAAGAAAGAGGAAATAAAGAAATAAAGAAAGGAGAGGACGTGAGGGAGAAAAGAAGAAACAGGGGAAAAAGTGAATGCAACTATATATGTGTTAGGATAGCTGTCTAAACAGATCCTACCACGATTCCATTGTCTGATTGATTAGGATATCAGATGCTAACGATGAAAATAATGAGATGACAGAAGATAGAAAAGAAAGAAGAGATAGGGAATATTTGGATTAACGGTGGAAGTTATTTTTCTAACATGTTTTACCGTTTATAAAGTAAATATGTGAGGGGTTCTGTCTCAACTTACACAAACATACTTCTCTAACGCTCATGCAAACGGGGCACTGAGAGGTTGGTGAAAGAGAAAAGAAAGATCAAGAGGTAATGAATTTGGAGTCTAGAGTCTAGTAACACGAAATCACATTCTAGTTTGAAACCTCAAGCTATTAGTGTACCTATCTTTGATCTAAAACAAAAGAATAAAAAGGAAGAAAAAAAGGAGACTTGACATGAAGGAGAGAGGCACATGTCCAAAATGCCAAGTTAACTATTAGATTTCACGGAGGGATAGATTTTATGGTTTACGAGGTAAGTATGTGAATGAGATTATATCGATTTACAAAAAACACTGTTTAAAATGTGTTTAGAGAGTTTAAATGATCTTCCAAACATGCACACCGTCAAAAACTAGTGAGGGAAAGAGGGAATGAAGGAAAGAGAAAGAGAAGAGTGTTCGGGAAAGCAGAAGGAAAAGAAAATAAAGTGGGAGAGCCTTTTTAAATTAGTATTATTAAGTATTTAGAATTACCAAATTAAATGTAAAAACTCAATATGGCAAAGAACTTTGATGATGATTCTTTTGCCTGGTAAAAGGCAAGAAGAAGTATTGTGATGCCCAAATGTGTTTTTTAATTTATACCATTTAAACTCAAGCACATAAACTTAAACTGGAAATCTCATTTAAGTGTGATAGATTGTGCTATGAGGCATCTTAATGTTAAACTTTGACAACATGAATGAATTTTCTAATAATTCAAATATTTACCAATATCAGGGTGCTAGTAACAAATAAGGCATTTAAATTTTACACGACACTTTTAAAAATTTGTCATTCATGAGACTTTGTTCATATTTACCAAATGTCTAAATTAATTTTTATGACTTGCGAATTTGAATTGGCTGGCCAAAATAAATTAAACTAAGATTGAATATTGTTGGATCTCTAGATCTTGATTAACACATAAATTACCGTCCCATATGTGCATAATGAGGTTAATTAGTCCTCAACATGGTCATTGGATAGGTTATAAAATGGTCAAATTATCTTTTCTTTTATCCTTTTATATACAAAAAAAATGGGAAGTTAGTAGTTTATTTTTCACTATAGAAATTCTTCTATTATATTAGATAAACAGGAGTAACTTTATTACCAACATTTCCGTACTCCCTAAACACATTATAGAACGAGTCCATTTCTGAACAAATCATTTTCAAGTTCTCATTTATTTTACTTTCATTTAAGAATTTCTAACTTCTTTCTAACCCATGACTGCTTCCAAATCTACGAAGATAACACAATAATGTATACAATGTTACAATGCTAAAACGTAAAGAAATATTGGTTCATGCATGATAAACCAAGTTCACTTGTGCAATCAACACAACATAATATCATAAACTCTTACAAAATATTTCCCAAATAAAAGTATAAATTACACATTAGGTGATCGAGCATGAGGATGCTTCTTATTCTAATTCATGAATAACTTCTAACCCTAAATTCAAATGCCTTGCTGGAATGTTACTTTCTGCATTAATAGAATTTCTGAAGTCAAATTGAATTGGGGGCATCTTCAATTCATCACCATCTCTTTCTAACATTTGTATCACTTGGATAGCCCGTTGGAGAACGGACACAGATTCCGAGGTAAATATATGAGAGGAATTTTTTCATGGATGGACGGCTAATTGGATGCCACTGAATGCACCAAAGTCCTACGGTTGCCAGTTTCCTTGCAACTTTATTGTCATCTTCATCTTTAATGTGAATATTTATGTCTCCCTCTTCAATCAAATTATGGATCCATTTTGGATATAAAACTTGGAAAGCTTCTTCATCCAAGTGGATATTTTTCCTTCCTCCAACAATCTCCAGCAACAACATTCCATAACTATAGATATCTGACTTGCATGACACGTTTCCGAAGTTTTTAGAGAAAACTTTAGGTGCAATATAACCAAGTGTTCCTTTTGCTGCTGTTATTGACACAACGCTTTGAGTTTTAGAGCACAGTTTTGCTAGACCAAAATCGGAAATTTTGGGAATAAAGTTGCCGTCTAACAACACATTACCGGGATTGATGTCAAAATGAAGAATTTGATAGTCACAATCATGGTGGAGATATTCAATCCCTTTGGCTATGCCAAGAGCTATCTGTTGCATCATCAACCATCCAAGAAACTTTTCTTTGTTGTCAGGGGAAGATATGAAGTTTTGGAGGGAACCATTTGGAAAGAAGTTATAAACAAGAGCTCGGTGAAAACCTTCAGCACAAAAACCCAGCAAACGAACAACGTTGATGTGATGAATTTTGCCCATAGTCCCAACTTCATTAATGAAGTCCTTACCATCGTCATCAGAGTTATTGAGTACCTTCACAGCCACTATGATCTGATTGGATAGCTTGCCTTTGAAAACTGATCCATGATTTCCCTCGCCTATTTCTTCCCTGAAATGGTCTGTAATTCTTTTGATATCAGCATAGGAAAATCTTGTGGGCTTGAGGGCTTCGTAATCCTTCAAAAAATTTTCAAGTCTCGCGTGATCATCTCCTTTCATTTTGAAGTTGCGATATATCAGTAGAAGGAACACAATGCACAACGCTAACACAATCGGACCTGTGTAGTTGCAGAGCACATTAATCTATGATTGAATTTCAATCAAAGGAACATCCTGAAACCAAAGGGCCAAAAAATGAAGGTAAAGCAAAGTGAACTATTTTTACCTGAAGCTGGTAAAACATATTTGAACATTTTTTTCTTGAAGTTTTCAACATCACGTTTGGGTTGGGACCATCTAAATCGAAATGTTTCCCGCCGAAAATCATATGGGTGTAATAGCGAATCTACCTGTAATATCTTGGTGCAAAACGTTACGTCCGTCTTCAGGATACCTTCGGTGGAGTCAACAACATAAATCGGGCAAGCTTGCATATCTTGGACCGGGATATAATAGTTTCTCAAATATTTCGACCCAATTGATGAACAATTGAAAAAGCTAACACTGTAATTTTTGTTGGATGATGCCGAATCAAATTGGAAAGGATAAATGGATGAGCTACGAAGTCGTAGATAGAGTTCGGGAAGACAAACTCCAATTTCATGGTGGAGACAAGCTTGTTCCAGTTTATCTTGTGCAGCTGGCGAGGCTTGCTTGTGAAGCATTAGGTCTTTCTGTTGCGGTGCTTGCGGAGTACGTTCTCGCTTCTGGTTTCACACTTTCTCAGAACTCACAATTCACAGTCAATGAAAAAGCACAAAATAATAACAGAATATTAGGGCATTTATCCAATTTTTTATTTATATTCCTCAGTTATTTAATCACACATCTCATATCTCCTATTTTTTTAAAATAATATAATTCTAATCTTTAATATAAAAATTGATTGATTTTTTAGATAATCCAAATTTAATTTTAGCTTATTATCATAATTAAATTTATAAATACAAATAATCTCTGAGTTGTATCTTAATTTTTTTTCTTGGAGAAATTGAAAAAAGTTTTCTATTGAATTTTTTGGTTGAGAAGAATCTAAATTAGAATACTAGTATTCGGAATGAATAAAATTTATTGAAAATCTGTTCTTTTGTGTATAAAAATAAATTTTTCAGGCATTCTCACAATAAAATTTTAAATGATGGAATTTCTCCTTTTAAATTAATTTACAATTTAAAAGTTCAAAATAAAATTTATTTTTCACAGTTCTGTTAGCTTACTGTTATTTACATTTGATTGATTTATTTATACAAATAATAAGTTAACAAATTAAAATGATAGCAAAGCCTTATTTTAGCCAATATAAGTTTCAAAGTCTAATCAGGTGCCTTGTGAGTCCAAGTGATTTTCCGTTGATTCAATACGTTTTAGAAAACTAATGCCTTTGGTATGGTGGAAACGAGAGAGTGGAAATGGAATTGGAATTGAATTCCATGATGTTGGCATGTTTGGTATGATGGAATTACAATTCCATGTGGAATTCAATTCCACCAAAATACCCAATTTCAATTCTATACCCAAACCTATGGAATTCATTTGGGTTCCATGGAGTCCAATTTTTTTGGACCAAAATATCCTCATTTATGCAAAATAGTCTTTTTTACATTTCAAAAAAAAATCAACATTCATAAAAAAAATATATGGATTCCATCTTCATTTCCATAACATACCAAACGTAATTTTAAAGCTCATATCTATTTCCATTTCCATTTCCATCAAAATCAATTCTGCTTACCAAACGAGACAAGAGAAGTTCAAGAAAAATCAATCCCTTTGACTATGCCGAGAGCTTTCTGTTGCAACCTCAACCATCCAAGAAAATTTTCTTTGTTGTCAGGGGTAGATTTGAAGTCTTGAGGGAACCATTTAGAAAGAAGTTGTAAACAAGAGCTCGGCGAAAACCATCAGCATAAAAGCCCAACAAACGAACGTTGATGTGACGAATTTTACCCATAGTCCTCACTTCATTAATGAAGTCCTTACCATCGTCATCAGAATTATTGAGTACCTTCACAGCCACGATGATCTGATTGGATAACTTGCCTTTGAAGACTGATCCATGAGCTCCTTCCCCTAATTTATCCTTGAAATGGTCTGTAATTCTTTTGATATCAGCATAGGAAAATCTTTTCAGCTTGCAGGGCTTCGTGATCCTTTGAAAACTTTTCAAGTCTCGCGTGATCATCTCCTTTCATTTTGAAGTTGCGATATATTAGTAGAAGGAATACAATGCACAACACTAACACAATCGAACCTGTGTAGTTACAGAGCAAATTAAGAATATCATAAAACCAAATGGTGGAAAAATGAAGGTGAAGCGAAGCGAACTAATTTTTGCCTGAAGGTGGGGGAAGATATTTGAATAATAGTGCTTTGATGTTTTCATCATCACATTTTATTCAAAACATTGTTAGGTACATTGGTTTGATACGTTATGAATGATTAATCCATTTTACCAGAGAAATTTTTCCTTTTTTAGCGACTTTTTTTCTTTTTTGCAGACAGCATGTATTGGAGGATGGACCTCGGGTCTAATGCTAAAAATTATAATGGCTCTTTCATTTCAATAACAAATGCAATCCTCTTAGGAAGAATCACAGGAAGATATGTTTTGCCGCCATACACCATTTCAAGATTTCTGTTTGGTATATTATTGCTGTTCATCGTAATGATCTACACTTATGGGAGAAGACACTTAATTATCAACGTATACGAAAGTATTGAAGACTTCATAACATTCATCCAATAAGGTACTCCTACAAAAAATTGAGGACTATGACCAAAGATTAAGATTGATGAAGCTTCACCACCGCTTACAAATGTAGGCTAACGAGTGGATTTAATGTTGCTATTTATCTCTTAATTTATTAAGTTCTCTCTCTCATCACTTCTCTAAAAATAACAAAATAATAAAATAGAAGGAAATAAAATAAAAATTCCTAAAAACTTTAAGTTATTATTATAATCAACTTGGTTACATAATACACAATTTGATAGATTTATTATTTTAAATTTAGAATATTTTAAAATTATATTAATAACCCTTTAAATATATCAAAAATATAACTCAAATATAGTTATTAAAATATTAGCAGCATCATAACTGGACTGGACAAAAATTTCATAAAGGAAAAGGTGAAATGGCGAGGTTGAGGGGTCGTGATTAGCTAAAGCATATAGCTTTTTTAATGAGCCGAAGCATACCTATGCCTACGGTCTACGTTTGTGCGGTGTGAATAGAAATATAAAATTTCCTACTTTGAGCTCGTTTAGTCAAACATAGGTGGGGATTAAAGAAGCTCTTAATAGATTGAATTGATTTGAGATCATGAGAAGTCATTGCATTATCTAGGAGGGTGCATTGCATTAGGAAGGATGGGTAGCTTAACCGGAGTGTTCTATTATCTTCTTCTTACGTATCTAACACCAACACCCCTACCATTGAGTCCTGAGGATCAGAACAAAATCTGTAATCCATCTCACTGCGGTGTTATCGCAAACATCTCACATCCATTTCGTCTCCGAGACGACCAACCTCACTGTGGCCTCCGGCCTTTCGAGCTAGCCTGTGAAAACAACGTCCCTCTGCTTCATCTCCATTCGGCAACATACCAAGTCCTGCGAATCAACTACCACAACTACACAATCCGACTCAGAGATCCAGGCATTCGGGAGACCAATTGCTCCTCCCTCCCTAACCATTTCTTATCCCGATCCAATTTCACCGATACTTACAATACTTCAGTCGACTATGAATATGATAGCAAGTTAGCAACAATCCCTTTGTTGCCTCTCCGGGATCAGCACCGGATTCAGGTATTACATTCGACCACGTGATTTACCTGAACTGTAGTGATCCGGTGAGGGACGATGCAGGCTACGTGGACACGGCTGCCTCCGTGGATTGGGGATCGAAAGGAGGAGGAGGAGGAGGAGGAGGAGGCCATGTTTATGCAGTGGCCGGAGACCTGAAAGCTGGCAGGCTGAAACCGAAGTGTCGTGTGAAATCAGTGGCCACCATCGATTGGTATTGGAGTTCATTCCTGAAGGGGGAAACCTACTCGTACGCTGAGATTCACAGAGTACTTTCCCGTGGTTTTGAGCTTTCATGGTGGCCAGAAGCTTCCACTCGTTACCGTTGTGCAGCAAGTGAGGAGCCTTGCTCCTTCAACAGTGACGCCCAAAAGCTCGTTTGCCAAAAATCTACGGCTTCCTGTTTCGGTCAAGAAGGAGGATCTTTCTCTCTCTTTTGTGGTGAGTCAGTCATTTTGCCCTTCTCATTTTTTTTTACCTTTAAAGGAGGAAGGAAAGAAAACTTCGCTAGAAAATGGAGGGCCAGACGAAAATGAAAGAAAAAGGTGAAAGGAAGGTAAATAAGAGAGAAAATGGGGTAAATCCTGCACACCATTTTCTTTTCAATTTTTTTTTTCATATAGGAAGGGAGAGAGAACCCTTTTTCTTAATGTACTCAATTATTTTTTTATTTTCTCATTTTAAATCATTAAATTTAAAATCTAACTCTTAAAACTTTGAGTATTACTTTCTTTTTCTAAAAGAATAAAGTTTAAAATATATTCTGCTATCTAATTTATTTTTTTAATTACTTATATGATATATTTTTAGTTAAATTATTTTATTTTGAAATATAATATATTTTAATTTTGACCGTAAATGTAATATTTTAATTTATTCTATTTTTTAAAAATTTTAATTGTTTTCTCAAAATATTTATATTGATTACATATAATAAGAAGTCACCATCAACGATAGTTTCAATGCACATTATTAAAAAATATTTTGAAAAAGAGAACTCATATTTTGCAAAGCACTTATATTCTTTTATTAAAAATAATCTTGTTCGAGACACTTGCATATACTTTTTCAAAATTTGAAGGGGCTCATGGAATTAACATTCAACCATTGGGGAAAAGAAGAATGGTTAATACAATTTTTGGTCTATTATGTTTACCATTATTTTAATTTCGTTCCCTCAAATTTAAAATTAATGATCTTAGTCATTTAAATATTATTTTATTTAAAACATTTGATCTTATAATATATTAAAAAACTAGACCATTTTGCCCATTGTGGGTTTAAAAACACTTATTTCAAATTCGAGGGATCAAAATCAAAGGAAAAATTTGTGAGATATAAGATTGTATTAACTAAAAAGGAATTTACATTCTATCACTTTTTTTTTCTCTTTTCTTTTTGGCTGAAGATTGGTCCATTGTTTAATTTAGAAAAGAAAGGAAGTTAATATTCGACCTGAAATTAATATTCCATTGTTTCATTGAAAGAAATTAATGTCCCATTGTTACATCTTTTCTTTTCTTTCTTTTTCAAGTATTACTCTAATAATTGGATCTTAATTATAATTTTGAGTTAATATTATGTTTCATTGTTGAATCCCGCAGGAAATATGGCAAATTTGAACCCTCGTTTGAAAGGTACTGATAATTTTTTAATACAAATTTTATTTCTTATGGTTGAACAACAACGACAAAAACAATAAGCTATCAATTTCGTAATTTTGAATTACAACTCATGGGTGACATTATTTAAAAACATTAATTACACTGAAAGGGTTTGTTCTATATTCTAATTAATAATTCCTATGAATTGATTTTTAGCCATTTAAGAGAAAATTTAAGATAGTTTTTGCCAGAAAATATTTAGATATTCGTACAATTCATCCACAGGTAATATTTTTTTTATGTTATTGATCTGATAAAGTTAACTAGCACAACATATTGTTAATACTAAGAATAAAGTGGTGATTTGAGTAATATGACTTGGGCTAGGCATCTTAACTAGCAGTATAGGTTAAGAAATTACTTTAGGAGGGAATGAAATGGAACCCAAAAGAAAAAAACCCATTTTGCCCATCTTAGGAGGAATAAAATTAGATAATCAAGAATTAATTTTAGTTTTTTATTTTAATTACATATTTTTATCCTGATAAATACAAGTACAATAAAACAATCTCTAAGCTGTATTTTTTGTTTTTAAAATTTACTATTTAAAAATTAGATTAATTTACATATATTGTGTTATGAGCACAAAATGTGAACCAATAATTCCGCAAGTATGCAGACCGTATCAAATAATAAAAAGTGAGTAGTGTATCGTTCTCACGAGGATTCAGTACCAACTAAGTTGATCAATGACCTTATATTTTCATTTAAGTTGAGTGAAACACAAATATAATAAAAATAGAATAAAAATCTAATTAGAATAATAAACTAAATCTAAACTATAATTAAGGCTAATAGTGATTCTAGATTTTAAGTAGCAACTTGGATTATTATAGTATTAATTACTTGTTAGTGTTTAATTTCTCTTGTTAATTGCAATTAAAGTTATATTTGCTAGTTTTTGATTTTTAATTACCTAAAAGGGTCTTTCAACTCACAAAAAGGCATTCTAATTATATTAACTAATCTCTAATTCTCAGATGATTACATAATTAGACTAGATAAAATGCATGCCTAATGTGATTATGTAGGGCCGGTAAGTATATTTCTATTCTACAAGCAAATTAAGTTATAAAACTCAATTATGCACAATTCAATTGAAGGTCTAGTCTTAATTCCCTATCCTTAGATTCCTTTAGAATATTAAAATATGTCCCAATCAGATTCCTCAATTTTTAGAACAGTCAAGCACATAATTAAATAAATAAATATAACATTAAAGCAATTGAAGGTTGAAACTATCATCAATTAATTCATAATCAAACTACAATAGTCTAAAACAAATGTTTAGCTGCATAGATTGATCATTCCTATGAACAACATAAGAGCTAACCAAACAAAAGATAAAAGAAATAGGAAAAAAGATGAAGAAAATGATAAACTATTAATCAAAGCTAAACTTTCATTCGTGCTACTGATTTTCAAATTTTGTACAATGGCCCTGCACCATGTTTCTGTTCTTCAAAGAAATTACAATTAATTAAAACCCCCACTTCTTCAACCACACCACTCTACCAGCATGCATCCTTCCTACCTATTGCTCAAATTTTGGCTAATATCACGATTATGACCTCACTTTGAATATTGTTCAGGTTTACCTTATAATATCTACAAAATAATTGAATAGATTTTTTTAGAAAGATTACTTTTTTTATTCTAACATACAGATTTACGAGAGAACCATATAAAATAAATCAAATAGATATAAAATATTCATAAATGAGATCTAATATATAAAAAATCTAGGGAGATTTACTGTGCAGTCCCAATTATCAGAGATATTTATCAAATGGTCCCAAGTTTTAAAATATTTATCAAATGGTCCCAGAGGTGTTGTCAATGCAGCGCATGGTGTTGTCAATGTAGCACATGGTGTTGTCACGTG
>JANTPZ010101707.1:0-17461 GCA_025593235.1 Vachellia pachyceras
TACCTTCCATGGAAAAGCCCCAAAATCCCTTCATTTTAGTATAAAAACCAAGACCAATGAATCTCCCATTCCCCAAAAATTAAGCAAGCAAAATTTTATGGGCTCAAAACCCTTAATGCACCATTCTTCCTAGAGCAAGCAAAAACAAGCATGAATACCTCTCTAGATACGCAAGACTTGGAAGACCAACTCCATACAGAAAATGGAACCATGTTAAAATCAGTTTAATGCGTGGAGTGAAAGTGAGCATATTTCCATAATATGTGCAATAATACATAATCCCATATTCAGTTTGGATCAAGTCCAAGTACAGGAAAAGGTGAACAAACCTCCCCTACCCCATATTGCAATTAATTTGATAGGTTAGCTTTTTATCAGTTGTAATATCATCCTGGCAAAAGTTCAACACCGATGGTTAAAGTCATGGACATACAGGTTCAAAATTCTTGTCAGTGAATTATTGAAGTAAAAGACATGACTTCCCTGGGATCAAATTCCACTGGGACCAACCTCAGTAGCCAGCTGTTGAATAATAAAACAAACACTGGAAAAAAGAGAATAATAAAACAAACGCAGAGAATTAAAAATAAGAACATGATCAGAATTTTATTTGAGAAAAAAGGACCTAGACTTCTCCGGCATCCTGAAAATTTAGAATAAGGGAAAAAAAAAACTAATATATTAGCTTTAGCAGCTGGGCTTGTCACTGAGAAATCATACTTCTCCAATTAAATTAAAGAAATTGATGACATGTTCTAATCTGTTCGAAAGTCAAACCTAAGTACTATACCGGCGACTTTGGCAAATGTGATCTTCTGCTTGAAAGGGCTACAGAAAGGTTAGGAACAATAATGGTTAGGTTGGATGCCTCTAAGTATAGATAATAAAATCCATGTCGGTGATATACACACCATTTAACACTTGTAAGAATCATCATCTCATAGGTAATGACATTTTACATTGACTAAGCGTTTTAAACAATGCAGGAACCTTATCGAACAAATACAAAATGAACATTTGTGACAATGATCCAAACTTTAGAGACGAAAAACTACTTTTGCCCAAAAATCCCCTTCTAAACATTGCATTATTGTAACAATCAGCTAAGAGGAAACTCCAAGTTTTTGGTTCACATGATGTGATATCCGTGTTTTATTATAAATTGAAATTAAGGTCAAATCGGTAATTATGTGTTGATTTAAGGTCCAGGAATATGTAGTACAAAGAGAGAGGAAGGTAATGGACCGGAAAAATTACAGTCAACCTAGCCCTGATGTACTAAATTCCATTAGAGTTTTGCAGTTAAGCGTGCTTAGCTTGGAGAAATAACAAGATGAGTGACCTTTTGAGAAGGACCCAAATGTCATAAAAAATAAAGGCAAAATGGAATTTGGAAAAAGGTAAGGGCATTATGGCAATTAAGGGCAAGTGTAATGGTATTTTGATCATTTAACCAAAGTTACAGGTCAACTTAGTCAAAGTTTGACCAAAATATCAGAAAAATTCATAGATGCCCAAAATGTAGAGAAAAAGTCACTGATTAGCATGTGAAGCCCAGTTTCAATTAAATAAACCTAGACTTCTATTGAGAGAATTTTAAAGATCATTTAATTTTTGGCATTTTATTAAATAATTAGCCAAAAATAATTATTTGAAGTACCGGGATGCCTCAAACATTTGATCTCAAAATAGGGAAAAATAGCTTGAAATTTCTTGTATTTTATAAAATTTTTGCTTAGAATATGAGAAAAGCGATTTCCTTGATCGGAAGGAAAAGACCTGGAGAAGCCCTGGATTTGGATTTTTCTTTGAAAATTAATTAAAAATATTCCGAGAAGCCTTTTGAGAAAAGAAAAGGTGTTAGAATTCCAGTATTAATTTTGAGAATTTTTAGTGGACTCGAATCTAGTTAACTATCGGCAAGTTGTTCTATCGGTGTTGCGATAGCGTAAAGTAACTTTATGGAAACATAAAGTTTCCAAAAAGTATTATTGTCATGATGAATCTTGCCACTTGTTGTAGCCATATTTGAAGGTTAAAAGTGGTCATAATTGACGTTAAAAAAGTGGTAGAATTTATCAAAATAAAGTTACTTTATCATTGTAAGTTGCACAGGATCTTGGACACTTGTCAACAAAACAAACTAGCATGTGGGGACAGCTTTTCTTATCATTTTCTTAGCCCATAAGTCAACTAAAAAGAGAAGAAAGATCAAGAAATGTGCTGCCCAAATCTCAAGCCTTAAATCACCAAGTTAATGCTATGGATCAATGCCTATTATTAAAACACCTTTTCCTCTTCATTCTCTGGCCCATTTTTTGTGCAAGAACTGACCCTAAGAGTGAGAGAAGAGGCTTGAACAAGGAAAACCTAAAGAGAAGAAAAATTCTCCAAAAATCCAAGGAAAAGTTGAGTTTTCATGAAATCTTTCACATATTCTTGCCCCTTGGACCTTCCTCTTCATTTCTATCGGTTTAATTTCTTGATTTTTGGTGGAATATAGCTGCTGGAATTTTTGGTTTTAGTAAGAGAAAATGAGAAAGAGATGGATTATTTAGATCAAATAATTGGTACCAAACAACTCTGTGCAAGCTAAGGAGTTGATTGGTGTATAGTTTGTGTTGATTGTTATTGTATTTGAAATTTTGGATTTCAAACCCTAAGGGGGGTGCTGCACGTTTTTCTTCTTGATTGGGGAAGTTGTTTTTATGTTAAATAATTCTTGGCAAGTGTATTGAGAGCAAGAATATGCCATTACATGCAATAGAAGTTTGAAAAACCCCTTGGTTCCTTTATATGTGTGATTTTAGTCAGTTCAAGAACAATAAGAAAGAATGAGTTTTTGATGACTTTGATGCATCCAATGAGTTTAGAAGGAAAATTGTGCAGGGTATAAGTGAGAGTTTGATTTTGGAAGCATGAAAATCAAGTTTTGCAAGATTAAGGGTTTTAAGTCTCTTAAGAGTCAAGAAGAGTTTGAGCAAGTTTTAGCATGCCTTGGTAGTTTATATTAGCTTGTGATTAATGCCAATTGCATTATGTAATGTGTAGGATGATATTTCGAAGAGGAAAGTTTCAAAAGTGTAAGAAGGAAGCCATTAAAGAGTAAGGGAGATTAAGCAATTAAAGTAGCAAATTCTCTAACTTTTACATTTACATGGTCATCAATGTTGTTTGTGTAATTGCCATGCTAATGTTATGTTGAGTGATGTATGAGCATGCCAATTCTTGTTTGATGTTTGATGATGATGATATGCCTTGGCAAAGTATGAAAGTAAAGATGTAAGGTTAGTAATGCATGCTCAAGTTCATAGCTTTTATTTATTGCACAACAATGATTATGCATGTTAATGTGCTAGTTAGAGACATTTGCTATTGAGATTCCATGTATTTGATTCTCCCCTAATAACATCTTTTAGGGCCAAGTTCAAGAGCAAGAGCAAAGGAAGAGTAAATGTAAGGTTATAGTTTGAATGGCAAGCCAAGTGGAATTGATTATGTGCACTTGGATTATTGTATTTTAAACTCCTACACTACAGGTATGATGAGTGGATAAAAAGTTCCGATTTTCCAAAATTGAGAGAAAAAGCTGGAAAATAGAAAAATAATGACCAAATGCACAATGTTTCTTCACGCAATGAATGTATTAATTGGTCAAGAAATTGGTCAAGGACATATTTTTTCCTTGTAGAGGACTTCATAAGCTTTATTTAGAGACTTGAACCACTTGATTTCAATTTTTCTAAATTTAGTTATAATTTTTTAAAATTAGCCAAAAATATGAAATTACTAAGTGAATAGTGACAAGTGAACAGTAACTCGGTCAAAATTTTAAATTTTCACTTGGTTAGCTAATTTTAAGCATTGAATGGCCGTAAAGTGGTTCATATTCAGTCTCTAATATAAAATAAAGCATGCTAAGGAACACGACAGAAACAACGAAAAATGTAGTAAGAAAGTAAAAATGGCCCGACTTGGTGAATGGACATGGCAGCTAGGAGAGTCATTGTAGCACAAGAAAGATAAATGGTGAAATGGGATATATAGGGTCAGCAAAAACCAGCAGGCAACCAAGGTGAACCTCCTTCATCACCTATTTCGATGATGATGGCAGAGGCGATAAAGGAGCTGAAGACTCAGTTCCCCTCCTTATTGTCACAAAATTGCTCTAAAGGTGGGGGATTGAAAAAGCCTGATCTAGAGAAAATATTTTAGAAATACTTACAATGGGAGGGCAAATTGGACAAAGGAGGTCAAGAGAAGGTGGGCTTAGGACACTAGGATGCCGCCAGTAAACTCGAGGATTAGCCGATGTCGCGATGCTAGTTGTACCCTAGTAGGATTGAAAAAGCCTGATCTAGAGAAAATATTTTAGAAATACCTACAATGGGAGGGCAGATTGGACAAAGGAGGTCAAGAGAAGGTGGGCTTAGGACACGAGGATGCCGCCCAGTGAACTCGAGGAAGCGGTAAGCAAAGGCGGTGTCGCGATGCTAGCTGTGCCCTAGAGGAGGAGTAGAGGACATCAATAATGATGCTTAACGCTGCTTTTGCTGAAATTTGCTGGGAAGTAGATGGAGATGGCAATACTAAGCCAAAGGAAGACGGAGATAGAGAGATACCAGTAGGCTAAGGAGTCACTCAGGGAAGGATCTTAGAGGGTAAGGGATAAATATATTGCGAAGGTGAGTACATGTTAGTGGGAAATAAATTCTTTGGGGGAAAATTTTGGGGGGTAAATGGAATTTAAGAGAGCAAATTTTGAGAGGAATATACAAGTCATTGCTAATTTTCCTTACTAATTTGAAAAATTAGAAAGGAATTCAATATTTCTCGCTAATTGGAAAATTTAGAGAGGAATATCAAGTCATTGCTAATTTCTTTGTTAATTTGAAAAATTAGATAGGAATATAATATTCTTCTCTAAATTTCTCACTATTTAGAGAGGAATATCAAAGTTGTCACTAATTTTCCTTGCTATTTTAAAAATTAGTGACCCTTTTAATAGTTCCCACTAAATCCTCGCTAATTGAGTTATTTATAGAGGAATATCAAAGTCGTTGCTAATTTTTTCTTACTAATATGAGATTTTATTGTAGTGTGGGGCATGGTAGTCAGAATTGTGCGAATCGCGGTTCGAATCGCACGATTCGATGCAAAAAAGCAGGGGAAAGATACGACTCGTATGATGAAATTAAATTTTGTTTTGAGGAAAGATACGACTCGTATGAGGAAAATAGGTAAAATATTTGTTTTGAAATTAAATTTTAGATGATTCTTGTCTAAACTTTAAAATTATACCATCATACTTATTAAGTTTTGATTTTTAGGTCCAAGGAACTTGAATGCCAAAGCCAAAAGCAAAGGAAAATCAATAGTAGGACAAGAGAGCAACAATGAAGAAAATGTTTACGTTGAAGATGAGGAGGAGGAAGAGGATGTTGCATTGTTAATGCAAGATGATGATGAATTGAGTGATATTGATCTAGGAGATAATGATAGTGATTAATTCTATGTTTAGTACTTTAGTCCTTTTTTAATTTTGAATTTTGAAGCGAAACAGTAATTTTAGAATTCTAATGATTTCAATTGAACTTAGAGACTATTTATTTACTTTTCAAATCATAATTTTTATGAATTTATGAAATATAAATTTTATATTTTTATGTGAAAAATTATATTTATGTCTTCCTTAAAAAATGATAATGAATCTTATGATTCACGATACATTACGATTCACGATTCAAAAAATTGGTTTTTCGATTCAGGATTCGTATCCCGATTCGATAACCTTGGTGTAGGGTATAATGAGAGGCGTAGGCCCTTGGTTAAGTATAGTTGTTGGGCTTCGATTTGAACTTGTACAACACTTGTAGGGAAGCTTGGATAGAAAATTTCAAATCAAGATCACTTCTATACCAATATAGAAAAAAACCACGAAATGGGCAGTAATACTAAACTGCCAGAGGCAAGCATTTTTCACCAATTCCAATGACCAACAAATTTGACAATGCAAATGGGCTCCAAAAATCACAAAGATTTTATAGATTAAACAAACACATAGAGGAACATCAATACAAAATTTCATGTTAGGATTGTCTCTTTATAAGTATAGAAAAATGCGCAATGTTGGCCGTGTTGGAAATTGTGCCTTAGGGCCAATCATTGTACTCGCACATTATTTATCTTAATGCATTTTTCCATTTAGTTATCATAATTTGCATGTTTATTATGATGATTGCATCCATGGGCAAATTATGAATATTGTCCTAAATGTCCCTGGTCGGTTGTCTCTATGGGAACAAAGATAAAATAAGACCAGTATGACTTTGATAAAGTATGGAGATACGAGTTAAAGTCATAGGCACTTGTAAGAGTACAAGGTGCTAGACCGACCCGCTATGAGAAAGCTACATGGATCAAGTCATTAGCTTATCTCATATGTAATCACGTCACAATGCCCTTCAACTTGAGATCATCATGGATTCCTGCATGAAAGTCACTAAGCTTTGACCTAGTCAAAGTCACCTTTGACCGGGTGATGATAAAGGCTATAATCGGGTTTAAGGGTTTTCATGTGAGGAATGTGAGTGATCAAGATGGGATTTGTCCCTCACATTAGTTGAGAGATATCACTGGACCCCTCGATGAGTGAGTCTGAGAAATGTATGGCCATACTATAATGAAAAGGAGTTTTCATTTTCTTTTATCAGACTACTCAGGGATCGAGAAAGTAATGGTCTGGGATAGGAGGATGACGTCATCCATGCCTCATCCTTGACCGAGATATCGCGTGACAAAAGGGACGTGATGTGGTTGCATAAAAGGTTACGTCGTGTTAATGATTCCCGTATGATTTGGGTAGTCGTAATGTTTTGCTAGAGACCGCTTGCGACTTGTGGACTTATGGTGAGATTAAGCCCACTGCCAACTTTATATGGGCCTACAGGGTCACGCAAGAACAGCCCAACATAAGCTTTATCTCTAGGGTTTATTCGAATTTTAAATATATGTGTATATATATTGAAATTCGAAATTGCACAATATTATGTAAATAACATTTGTGTGTGTTAGTTTAATATTTAATTTATTTGATAAATTAAATGACTAGCATTAATTTAATTTATAAAGATAAATTAAATCTGTTGGCTCAATATTTGGATTAATTAAGTGGACATGATTTGATCAGAACAAGTTAATCCAAATTAAAATTGTAAAATTCGAATTTCACATTTTGAATTTCAAATTTCAAATTTCAAGATTGGATCTTGAATATTGGGATTGCAAGATTAGATCTTAAATATCCTTTTGAAATTCGAATTTCAAGATTAGATCTTGAAAATTATTTTGAAATTTCGGATTAAAGGATGAGATCCTAATTATCCTCTGAAATTTCGAATTGTAAGATTGGATCTTGAATATTATTTTAAAATTTTGGATTACAGGATTAGATCCTAATTATCCTCTGAAATTTCGAATTGCAAGATTGGATCTTGAAATTCAAATTCGAAATTTTAAATATTAATAAATTATTAATCTTAAATTATGATGCACTCTATGAGCTTTATAAATATAAGTGCTCGTGGACAGAAGAGGCATCGATTTTGAATTTAAATTCGCTCTTGAGCCACGAAACCCTAGAGAGAGAAAAGTAGAGGCGCTAGATGCTGCTATTGTTGGAAACTGTTCGCGTGAATACCGGTAGAGGGAGGCGATCAAAAGAACATCGACTCCTCGTGATCGGAAGCAAGAACACAAAAGGTCGTGGAATCTAAAGAGATCCAGACACAAAGGAAGGGACAATTTTGAAATGCAAAAGGTATGCCTTCATCTCTTCGATCTAAATGCCTTTGACAGATCCGTTTTGGGATTAGAAAATTTTAAATTCCACTGCGTGTACGCTATAAAATCCCAACAGGCCGTGCAGATAGAAAATTGGTAGAAAATGTAGTAGAGCAATATGCATTTAGTGATCAACTAATTAATATCAAAAGCAGAACATAATTAAGCTCCTCTATCAACTAAGTTTGCAAACTTAAGGCCCAATTAAGTTTGATCAAAATAAAATACAAATGAATAAAGGGAATAAGGTTTGCAAACATTTGAAAATAGTTACTTTATAAAATATTTTACCCTCTCATGCATTTTGTCAAGCATCTTTCGGGCAAACACAAGATTGCATCTTTTCTCATGCAATACAGGAAAGCAAAGTCCAACTAAGGGAAAATTATCATATTATATGATAGGCACATCAACATAGCATCCATGACTCACAGGCCAAAGTTCCTCCGCCCCAGTATTAAGCTAAACTAAAATGCCTGACTGCTCAACATCTTGAAAGCATTCCATAACATCCAGTGTGCAGCAATGATGAAGTAAAGGAGGATGAAAGAATTACCTGACTTTGTTTCCTCTGGTTCAAGCATCAATCAGAATTCTTGCTACTCTTCTTCTCTCCTTGTGAATCTCGGTTTTCACTTTTCTTGTTGGCCAAATATTCTCTCCTCTCATCCCTCAATTTTCAATGTCTTCTGATGTTTATATCACAACATCAAATTATGTCGCCAGTAATTTTTTTAGTGGCATAGTTTATGTAGAATTGATTTCAAGTTTAATCAAGCATGAACGATGCAAAACAGAAAGAGAAATTAATTTTTATAATTTCCAAAAGAAAACATGAAAATATAACAGAAAAACATATCACCATTTTGGAAAAGGAATTTTGAGTAGAAGTTAGAAGATGCGATGTAATTTATATTTGGATAAGTAATGGTAGAAGTGATTTTTGTGAAATGAAAAACTTATTTAAATAAGTATTTGAAATTTAATTTTTGGTGAACAATAATTTAAAAAAATATGAATCTCATTATATGACACATTTATATATTATTTTATATAATGATATAAAAGTAAATCTAATATATGTTATAATTAAGTAATTTTTTTAATTTTTTAAATCTCATTAAAAAGTCAATTGACTCTTATATCAATGCCCTCTGACTCTCTTTCCTCCTCTTCTTCTTTTTCTTTTTATACCTTTTCTCTCTCTTCATTTCGTTTCCTTACCTCACCATGATGTCCAAAAGTTGCCTCTTCCTCCTTTTGTATAAAAGTAAGTCATTTTGGTGAAAAGCATTGCTAAAGGTCCAACCAATTTCTCCACTGTGTTTCTTTCCTCAAAACCTCCTTTTTTGGGCTTCAAATGCCCAACCAAACATATTCATGAACAATGATGTGCATCTTCACTAGAAAAGATTGATGTTATCACAGTTCAAACATATATGAAGTTGTATTTTCTACTGAATCAAACTACAAAACCTTAAGCAACACCCAAGTCTAATTATTTAATTAATAATCAAATCCAGCAAAATAGATTATAGTCTTCTTTTAAAAATATTAATGTACCACTTATCTTTGCATAATCTTTGAGCAACATGGGTTGGTTTGAAGTTAAGCACTAGACATCAGTTCCTTCTAAGTTACCCTTGGATGGGAGCCCCCATCAAGGAGCTTGATTTTGTGTTTCAAAATGATACAGACCATTAGAGTAGTGCTCCAAGAGTAGTTTTATTTTGTTATTATCTCTACTCTAGTTTGCAGAGACTAATAGCAAAGGTTGATTACACTAATCTGGCCTACATCATTTTGGAATGATAAGGCAACAGTACTATTTATAAATAACTCCAAGAGTAGTTTAGTTACCTCACCATTCTATAGTGAAACATAGTCTCATCTATAAATAGTGTTGCTGACGAATACTTGGGAGAATTTTTTAGAGACTAAGGGCTCATTTGAAAGTCCTTATAAGAATATCTTTTACGAATTTCAAGGCAAAACCTAGGTTTTAAAAGGTGATTGTGTTTGAGAAGTCATTAACTTTGACGAATTATGAGGCAAAAAGTGTTGGGACTAGAATGTACACACAGCGGAATTTAAAATTTTCTAATCCCTATATGTCTTTGATAAAGGCGTTTAGACCGATGAGATAGAACAATACTTTTTGCGTTTGGAATTCAAAGCGTCCCTTGCATTTGGATCTCTTCAAGTTCCACAACCTTCCACGTTCTTGGTTTCAATCACAAGGAGCCGTTGTTTCTGATCGTCTCCCTCTACCGGTATCCATGCGAACAGTTTCCAATAATCGTAGCGTGCTAACATGTCTCATGTCTCACTCTCTTTAGGGTTTTTGTGGCTCACAATCAGATTCGAATTGCATACCTCTCTTGCTCATGAGTCCTCATATTTATAGAACTCATGGAGAGCATCATAATATGCGATTAATCTTTTACTAATATTTAAAATTTGAATAAAGATTTCAAAAGATATTCAAGATCAAGCTTTATTAATCTTGATATTCAAATTTTAAAAACGATATTCAAGATTAATCTTTATTAATTTTGAAATTTAAAATTCAAAATATATTCAAGATTTATCTTCATTAATCTTGAAATTCAAAAAATGAAATTCAAATTTTACAAATCTAATTTGGATTAATCTAATTTGATCGAACCATATCTATATAAGTAATCCAAATAATGAGTCAACGAATTTAATTTATCTTTATAAATTAAATATTGAAACTAACATATAATATTGTTGTTATTTCGAATATATACTTACACATATATGAAATTCGAATAAATCCTAGAATTTAAAGCTCATGTTGGGTTGTTCTGGCATTTACCCTGTAAGCCCATGTAAAGTTGGCAGTGGACTAAACTTAGTACTAGCCCACATGTCGTAAGTGGTCTCTAGTATGACAATGCGACAACCTAAAATCCTAAATCATGTGGCACTCCTTATTTTCCCCTATAAGCTTCATAATATATCACTAGTTAACCAATCTTGGACCTTGGATAATTCAAATTGACCAAGAAGTGAAATTGAAAATTTTTCAAAATGGGTTACTATTCATTTGTTAAATTTTCATATTTTTGGCCCAACTCTGAAAAATCATAATCAATTCTATAAAAATCAAAATTAAGTGATTCAAATTTCTATTTGAAGCTTATGAAGTGATATACAGGGAAAAAATAATCACTTGTTCCAAAACTTGCCCAATTGATACAGTTAATTCTGTAAAAATGTACTGTTCCATTGGTAACTTTTCATTTTTCCAGATTTATCACTCAACTTTGTATCACTATAACTATTTGTAAAAATGTCCAAATCTGGTTATCTTATACTCATTTTAAAGCTTAAAATGTGACCTACTTAACTGTAAAGTTTCAGTTCATTCGGAGTTCATTTACTATTTTTCCTCTTTGATCAAAAGATGGTCAGTTCTAGGGTTTTGGAACCCCCTTACTTGAAAACTTAGCTTTTCTTTAAAAATTTGATAAACCTCTTTTACCATAACCAAATTCCATTTAATGCATGCCTAACTTGTCAACCTTCTTTGTGTATAAATATGCATGCATTCACATATGTTCACTATTTCACTTGTAGAGGTTTATATTTACATAACTATGACATCATTCAACATAAAGTCCCAACCATATCACATAAAATCTACAAGCAAGAACATCACATTATGCCATCTTTAATCACCATTAACTTTGTAATATCCATGATTTTCTTCTGCTAACTGATATAAATGCTAACCTGTTGATAATAATACGAAACAGAATTCAAGAATAGATAGTTCATAAATGGAATAAAGTTATAAGCCAGAAGTCGCAAAATCAGAATTGGCCCGGTGGATGAAAGTAGGTAGGAATATGAAAGTTAAGTGTGCTCACCCCAGGAGCAATTCAAGGATGGGTGACCTCCTGAGAAGTTGCCAAGGAATCAGAAACCAAAAGATCAAGGGCCAAAAGGTCAAGGGCAAAATGGGAATTTATGAAAAGTTAGACTGTTTAAGGGCATTTTGGTCATTTAGAGAAAGTATAAGGGCATTTTTGTCATTTAACCAAGTTAAAGTCAAAGTTAAAAAGTCAAACAGTTGACCAAAAATCAGAAGAAGTCACAAATGCCCAAAAGATAGAGCAAAACTCACTGATTACCCGAAATTCAACCGATTGTCAAAATTCGGTCTGGATAAGGAATTATGAATTTTTAAATATTTAAGGTTGAAAATATTTATTTAAGGTATCAGGAGTTCCCTATGACCAAAAACCAGAGTATATAGAAATTCAGTGGAATTTATAGTATTTTACAAAATTATTGCCCAAAGTACGATTATGGTGATTCCCCAAAATGAGGAAAAATGCCCGAAAATCCCCAAAAATATGATTTATTACAAAAATTAAATTGGAACAATTTAGAAGGTATTTTGGGGAAATATGAAGGGCTTGAATATCCATGAAAAATGTAAAAAATTATAAAGCCCTAAAAATGATCTATTCCAAAATTGCTCGTTTTCAGGAATTTTCGGCAGGATAACATAATCCTGTTAATTTGGATGGATCAAGGGGAAATTGGAGGATGATGATTTGATTATATTTAAGAGGGAATTATGGATATTAAATGAGGAAGAAAATATTTTCAAAAAAGCAGAAAAAGATTTACCGGAATAGAGTTATGTTTAACGGCAAAAAGTGCAATCGATAGAAGTAACTGAAGGGGAACCGGTTTGGTTAATCAAACCAGATTTCTAACCGCCTTGTTACAGCAATTATGGTGCCATTTTAGTGTCCAATAAGGGCCAAGAAATTGTCACACATGTGGGTTAATCTCAACCCTTGATTTTCAAGATTAGATCTTAACCTTCCATTCCTTTTTAAACATTTTATAAAAGAGATTTTCCCTCCATTTCTCCACCATTCCAGCCGAATTTGTGAGCAGAAAAAAGAGAGGGAGAGACGCCATTTTTGGTTACAAGGAAGAAGGAGAAGTGCTCTTGAAATCTTAAGGTAAGATGGATTATAACTCATGCTATATATCAAAATGCTCCTCTCAACTTCTTCTACAACTTCCATGGATTGGAATTTTAATTTGAGCTCTCTTTCTCAAGTTTGGATACTTAGGGTTCTTGAGAGCAAAGTGAGAAAGAGAGGGATTTAGAGCTAGTCTCCTTGTGTTGTAAGGAGTGTTTTGATATATATATATATATATATTGTGGTTGTTTGAGATTGTTTTGTTGATTTTGTAAACTTTGGAAATCTTGAAGTTTTAGAGGAGGTGCTGCCCAATTTTCCATTTGATATAGGAGAGCAAAAGCAAGTTATACTATGCTTGAATATGAATTTGGAAGCAAGAATCAAGTGTTATAAGTGATGAAAGTTGGAAATTTCATGTTAAGGAATTTTGGGGAATTGTTTCGGCCATGACAGGTTCAGTGGGAAGGAAGTTTCTTTTGATGATTTTGATGCTTCCAATGAGTCCAAAATGAGTTTTTGTGTAGGGTAAAAGTGGTCACAAGTTTGTGGAACCCCTAGAAGACATTAGTGACAAGTTAGGGTTTCTAAGGCTCTTAAAGTTCAAGAGTTGATTCAAGGGAGTTTTGCTTTGGTTTTTCTTTGGAAATGGCTTGAAATTAATGGACATGATGTTGTTGATTATGTAGGCAAGTGTTTGGTGCAAGAGGATAAATTTCTAAGTGGTCAAGAAAGATTGCAAATTAAAGGAAAGTTAAAGTATAAAGGTAGCAAGACCTTCTAACTTAACTTTATGTTGTGAAATTATATTGAAACTTTGCATGACTTATTTTATGAGAATGAAAGTGTGAAAGTGTGCTTGATGTGCTATGGCCATATGCATATTCATGTCTCATGTGCACATTCATTCCATTTATGCATTCACACTTTTTATGCAACATGTCATGCATTTTATGGAAAATTTTTAGAAAGTTTTGGTATTGGGATTTCTTTAAAATCTCACTCTGCCCCACTAACAATTTTTAGGTGGAAGCTCTCTCAAGGGTAAGGAGAAAGTGGTTGATGCATGAGACAAATGTTGTTGTATAATGTTGTGAACTTTATTAAAAGTTTTATATATTTTGTTTAAATGTTGTAATGTATTATGTAATGAAACTTATGGATGTATCATGGACTCATGATAACTAGTTTATGCTTTGAGAATACCTAATTATATAGGTCAATATGGTTAAGAAAAGTTTAGAGACCAAAATGATAAGTTATGGAGTAGAAAATTGACTGTGGCAAGTCAAGTTGGTCATTTGCTCTACTTTACCCTGTCGAGAAACATAGCAAATGAACTTCAAATGAGTTGATATTTGGTGGAAAAATAGTTCATATTGTGAGCTTTAAAACAAGTCAACAATCACTGGAATTAAAGTTTTTTACAGAAAGTTATGACTATGCAAAGTTGGCGAAAAATCACATAAAAACCTGGGAAAAAGAAAAATTACCATATGAACAGTGATTTTTCACGAATTAATCTGTACCAATTGGACAAGTTATTACTCAAATGAGTATTTTTTCCTCATAAAGGAATTTGTAAGCTTCAAATAGAAGTTGGAACCACTAAATGTTGGTTTTTCTATAATTAGTTTGTGAATTTTCAAAGTTAGCGTTAAAAACTGTGAATAGTAACTTTCTTAAAAATGAAAGTTTTCAATTTAGTCCCTTTTGACAATTTGAGTTACTTGAGGCCATGAATTGGTTCCAAAGTATTATAATGGAAGCTAAGAGGGATAAGTAAGAGGTGTTACAACTTCGCTCTTACCCTTGTGCTTGTGTAACACTCCTTAATTTCCCCTATAAACATCATATTAGATCACTATTGAACCACTTTAGGGCCTTGGATCACTTAAATTGACCAAAGAAGTGAAAATAAAATTTCAAAATGGAGTTACTGTTCATTTGGTCAATTTCCAGATTTTTGGCCCCACTTTGAAAAAATCATAACTAATTCTAGAAAAAATCAAAATTGAGTGGTTCAAATTTTTATTTGAAGCTTATGAAGTGATCTACAGGGGACAAATACTCATTGGTTCCAAAACTTGCCCATATGATACAGTTTATTCCTTGAAAATTACTGTTCATTTGGTAACTTTCCAGTTTTCCAGATTTTTCTCTTAACTTTGGAAAATCATAACCCCTTATCTACACATCCAAATTTAAAAAATTTTGCTCATTTTAAAGCTTAGGATGTGTAGTATTTAACTAGAAAGTTTCAGCTAAATCGGAGTTTGTTTGCTATTTTTCAATGTCAATTGAAAACAGGGTAGTTTCTAAGATTTTGGAACCCTTTACTTGAAAAATTGCCATTTCTAAAATTTTATTAAAACCTCTTTTTCTCATTTTTAAAAATTCTCTTAATGCATGTCTAACTTGTCTACTTCTTTTGAATGTATTCATGCATGCATTTACATTTAATCACTATGTATCATGTAGAGGTTTAATTTATATAACCACAACAACCCTCAACATAACTTCAAACATAATTCATAATTTCTACAAGCAAGCTCATAATATCATGCCATCCTCTTTGATCCATTGACATCTTTTTCTGTACTTTCATTTCTGGGCCTTGTCTCATCTCATATCTATCAATTTGGCTTCTATTTCTATTTACAAGAAATGGTGGATATTACACAAGGAGTAGTTGACATATGGGCACAAATCAAATTTCAACACAAAACAATGGGATAAGATTACTACAAATGTTGCTGAGTCTTTCAATGCATGGGTTGTGAAAGAGAGAAAGCATAATGTTGATGTTTTTATTCATGAACATAGAGAAAAATTAGCAAAGAATTTGCTGGCTTGCAAAGATTCCATAAGAAAATGGAAAAATGGTATTAGGCCAAATATTGAGTTGAAGATGATGGAAGAAGCTGCACGGGCTGAAAATATGGAGGCTACAAATTTTAGGGATGGCAAGGTTTCTGTTGAAACAGTTTCAAACAATCGAATCATCCGTCTAAGTGTTGATATAGTGTCACACGAATACACGTGCAAGGCATGGCAAATGAGCGTCTTCCTTTCTTTGACCGTCCCTTTTACCAATTCCCTCTTAAACGCCGTAACGGCATTGAAAAGTTCCGTCAGAATAAATGAACACCAATTGCATGCTGAGTCACTGTCAAGCACTTCAACATATGCTCAGTGACATATATGCTTGAGGATGGAGTCAACATGGTGCCTAATGCAAATAGTACAAAATACAACTCAAAGCTGTTATCACTCTCCCCCATTAACCACTCTCCTATCTTCTGGTATTATAAACCCTTATATTCTGTACACAGATTAACAAACATGGATCTTTATCCTAATATTAACCTCTATCTTGTGCTCGCATGCAGCAAACCCATAAGTTATTGCACAACTATAGGTCCTAGTAACCGAGTTTCCCCTTTTATTGTAACAGCATTGGCGGTAGGGTCAAAATACATGATGAACTGTGCACAAAAATAATGGTTGATTTGTGTGCAACAGATATGTACAAACTTATCGAAGCTTATGACCTTAAGTCTTTGCATCAATTCTAGCCTCGTCTTTAATTGATCACACACCATTATAAATTGTTTTGGAGTGCATCTTGTAAAGAATGACACCACATATTTCTTCCCTCTCCCCAAACCTCTTATCTCCTCGGCCCGCTTACTATATGAAGCCCTTTCCTTCTCAATCAATCTGTTCCATGCATCCTTAGTTGCACACTTTCCCATATAAATGACTTTCCCTCTTTAGCGCCCTTTCCATTCCTCTTACATCTCTGCTTCTCTTTATTCTTGAAATATTCTTCCATGAACAAGTGGTAGCCAGAAAAATTTAAGGACCTTTTTACTGCTTTACCATTCTCCATCTTCGCTTCCTGAAATACACAAATATGCAATTGAAAGTTAAGTGACTTTTTCTACAGAAAAATAGAATATTACAAAAACTTAGCAACTCAACATTGTATTTTAATAGCTTGTAATATCCACCATTTTTTATAAATAAGAACAAAATCCAAATTGATAGATATGAGATAAGACAAGGCCCAGAAATGAAAGTACAGAAAGAGAAGATGTTAATGGACCAAAGAGACCCTGGTCAATTTAGTCCCAAGGCTTTGAAATTACTAAGAATGTAAGCCAGGGACATAAACGTCATTAAGTAAAAAGACCAAGGGCATTATGGTCATTAGATAAAAAGGGCCAAACCAGTAATCAGAAGTCAAGTCAGAGCCCACAGATAGAAAGAGCAGGAAAAGTTGATGCTGTTAGGCCGGAAGTTGCAGAATCAGAATCGGTCTGGTGCATGGAAGTCGGTAGGAACTTCAAAGTTAAGCGTGCTCACCCTGGAACAATACCAGGATGGGTGACCTTCTGGGAAGGGACCCATATGTCATTTAATAAAAGATCAAGGACATAAAGGTCTTTCAATATTAAAAGTAAGGGCAAAATGGTAATTTTGCAAAAGTAGAGAAAGTAAGGGCAAAATGGTAATTATGAGAAAGTTGAAGGGCATTTTGGTCATTTGACAGAAGAAAAGTCAAAGTCAAAAGTCAACCAGTTGACCAAAATATCAGAAAAAATTACAGATGCCCAATAGATAGATCTCTACTTACC
>JANTPZ010101708.1:0-12811 GCA_025593235.1 Vachellia pachyceras
TAGGTCAAGGAGACCGAACCAGGATAAATCTCTGTGTTCATCATCTTTCTCTTTTCTCGGTGACTTTGTTTCTGTCTTTGTGTTTCCTAAGTGCTAAATTTTTATTAGACTAATTCACCCCCTCTTGGTCAAATCATATTCTAACACCTTGGATATATATAAAAAATATTGCATTCCCTTGTGCCTTCCGTCACTATTCAATTCTTGTTTTTTTTCAAATCTTTTGATTTTTCTTGATCTCTTGATTGCCAAGATCTTCTCTCTCCATTATTTCCTAAAACACAATAACAAAATAATAAAATAAAAGGAAATCAAATAAAATAAAAATATTAATTTTTAAACACTTTAAATTATTGTTATCATCATCTGTAATTTGATCAATCCCTAAGATAATGCAAGATTTGCTATTTTAAACTTAGAATATTAGATTTTCTAATTTAAACTCAGAATCATAGACTTACTAATTTGAACTCGGAATCTTTTAAGATTATATTGATGATTTTCCGAATATATCAAAATATATATCAAATATAAAGAGAGTTATCAGAAGAACATTTTTAGAGGCCACCATATAATAATGGTATAGTACAAAGGGTTTAAATCCCTATAGGTTGTAGAGGTAGCAACCAGAGCTCATAAAGGGGGTCCATTGCTTCTGCCCTAATGTGACTATCCACCTAAATGTATTCGATATGTAGGGGTGGAAACAGGCTATGCTCCACCCCAAACAGGCCAGGCCTGTTTTGTGTGAGACTAGTCTAGTCTGACCTGTAGCCTATGTACAGGCATTTTTAGTCCTGTTTTCAGCCTGTAAAGGCCTATTTTTAAATATTATTTTTTTTAATTTTATCTTCATGAATATTTTCTACAAATTTTTCAAAGCTGTAAGGCTCGAGTTCTAATTTTCAAACCACCTTCATGGCTTCAATTTCTTCCATCATTATTGAGACTTGGTTTAAGCCCAAGATTTTGTCCTCCTGATGCGCTTCATCATCATTGCTAGCCTTATCCAAAAGTTCTCTATGATATTTAGTCACCAAGTCCTTATTCATTCTTTCTACTTAAGGCCCATTAATCATGTCCCCGTCCTCATCAATAAGTATGGCAAATGGGTTCTCATTCTCCACATTTTGACTTTTCCCATCATCCATAGTACTTGGTCCCACATGTTTTGCTATGTGTTTTAAATGCTGTAGAATACTCTCATTACTTTTCTTCCCTACACACCTCATACTTCTTTTTCCTTGACATACTAGGACCCAATTTTTATTATTTAAATCTTTCCCATATTTTCGGGAATTATATTAGTGTCATGAGTGAATTTAGCTGACAACACCTCCGTATTCAACGTCTCCATATTCTCTTTGCCCAGATCTCTCATTGCCACTTCCAAGATATTTTGCTTTGTGATTTTTTTTGTGAGAAACTTGACTTCTTCCCTGAATCACGAAAAATCCATTCCTTAGTCATACCAGCTTTTTCATAAGGTTCCACTCGCCCAAAATCATCTTTTCTGTCAATGTAGCCTTGACGACAATTTCCTCAGAGAAAAACAATGAGAAGAACGAGGATAGCATTTACATCAAGGGACCAAATTATAATCACAAGTGAGATAGCAAAGCAGGATCAGAAGACAAAGACAAAGCAGCAGCAACATTATCATCCTCCCACATGTAATAGCTTCGACCGGCAAAAAAAGTATGCTCAAACTGCCTGCATAGGCCAAAAAGGCTTGACAGGAAACCTGGGCCTATAAAAAGCCTGGCTCGTGTAGGCTTTTACAGGCTAGGCGTAGGCCACTGACAGGCTTCGTGGCCTATTTCCAACCTTATCGATATGGCAGAAATCACCTAGTAAATTATTGGATATGTTGTGTTTATGGAGAGACCAACTATTTAGCCAAATATTGGGATAAGAATAAAAAGATGGTTAGATCTCTAAAGCTATGATACCAAGTCAAGTATTCATGTTGATAGCAGATGAGGTAGGGACTTCACCCTAGTTGATTAGAGGTAAAATACTTTTGCACAATCATCCTTTTTATGCTATGTTTAGTTCTAGTGTCATATATTCTTTTATATCATATGATTATGTCATTCCATATGATTTGCATGTATTGACTCTGGCTAGAGCAACTATGATTACTGCTAAGCCATGTTTGAATTTGATGTTTGTATTTGAGGGCAATAAAACACCATTGATTTGATATACTTGCCTTTAAGGGGTATTGTTGTTAATATGTGATAGATTGGTTATCAATAAATAGTGCCAACCTAAATTGTCGAGAGAAAATAGTTCTACTTTATAGTTGTACGATATCACTTAAAAAGCAAAATGAGCCAATATTACTAATAGTGGCAAAAGTGGAGAGAAATATGAAGAATGAATGCCAAGCATTTGTTATCTTATTGATTCGAGTCAAAGGGAGTGAGACTATTTAGCATATTGAGGTAGTAAGAGAGTCTCGAAAAGTGTTCCACGAAGAAGTAACCGGTTTACCCTCAAAATTAAGGTGGAATTCATTATCGAGCTAGCATAGGGAATTTAGCCTATTTCCAAGGCTCCAAATCAGATGACACTTTCAAAGTTAGGGGAATTGAAGAGATAACTAGAGGATTTGTTGGAGATAGGTTTTATTTGACCAAGTGTGTATCCATTGGGAGCTCTAGTGCTCTTTGTAAGGAAGAATGATGGGAGTATAAGGTTATATATCAATTACTGAAAATTGAATAAGGTTACCATAAAGAATAAGTATCCATTACTAAGGATTAATGACTTATTGGACTAAATGGTAGGTTCCTTAATCTTTACCAAGGTTGATTTGAGGTCGAGATACCATAGGTTGGGGGTAAGGGTGAAGGATGTTTCGAAGAAGACATTTCGCTCATGTTACGTGCATTATGAGTTTTTAATGATGCCTTTTGGATTACTCAATGTCTCAGTAATGTTCATGGATTACATGAATATGATCTTTAGACCTTATTTAGATTGGTTTATGGTGGTTTTCATTGATGATATCTTGATTTACTTTAATAGTGAGGAAGAATGTTAAAATCATCTTAAGATCATGTGGTAGATTTTATAGGAACACTAAATCTATGCTAAGCTAAGTAAGTGTCAGTTTTGGTTAAAAGATATATGATCTTTAGATAATAGGCCTATGGGAGGAGTTCTTGGGTTATGTAATATTGGCTCAAAGAGTGGGATTGAACCCTGGCAAGGTTGATGTAGTCTTGAAGTGGGAATCTCCTAAGATGATAACTAAAGTGTGTGTAGCTTCATAGATTTAGCAAGGTATTATCATCGGTTCATTAAGGGATTCTCTCATATAGCAATGCCTCTAACTAAGTTGACCAAGAAGGATCAACATTTTATATGGAATGAGAAGTGTGAGTTGACATTCCAGAATCTAAAGACCATATTTACTATAGCTCTAGTATGATTATTCTAGATTCGATGGGCCTTTATATAGTATATAGTATATACGGATGCCTTTTTAAAGAGTTTGAGATGTGTGTTGAAGGAGGAAAATAAGGTAGTAGTGTATGCCTCTAGGCAATTAGGATCACCCGAAGAGAGTTACACCGCTCATGATTTGGAGATGGTTTAGTAGTATTTGCCTTGAAGATCTTGAGATATGACCTCTATAAGGCTTGGTTTGAAGTTTTCAATGATTACAAGAGTTTGAAGTATTTTGTGGACAGTGAAGAGCTAAATACTATACTTAATAGGTAGATGAAGTTCTTCAAGAACTATGATTTTGAATTGAAGTATTGATCTGGAAATGCTAATGTGGTAGCAAATGCATTAAGTGGAAAATTAGTTTACAAGTTTAGTATGAGGATAGAAGTGTACTATCTTTTGGAATATGTGAGTGATGCACGAGTTATACTTGCAGTAGGTGTGAGGCTGCAATCAGTATAAGTTGAGTTGAATTTCTCAAGGAAAATTAAACATGCTTAGTTGGAAGTGAGTATCTATTAAAGATTAGAGAGGGGTTGGAAGAAGGTGAAATCAATGACTTCAAATTATGAGCTAAAGGTTTTCTACTATTCAAAGGGAGGATTTGAATCCCTAACAATGATCGAGTCAAGAGAACTATATAAGAGAGGTAGTCAAAGTAAATATATCATTCATCCTAGTATTACAAAGGTGCATCAAGATTTAAAGCGGGGATATTAGTAGAGATGAATAAAGAGGGATGTAATAAAGTGTATGGTGAGGTGTTTAACATGTCAAAAAGTGAAGATTGAACATTAGAAGAGACCTCCAATACTACTTATCCCTAAAGGTTCACAAGTGGATATTCGATGGACTTCATTGTAGAATTGCCTCTGACATCTACTAGACATTATATTATATGAATCATTCTGGACAAGTTGACTATGTCAACTCATTTCCTACCTACTCGAAAGAGAGAAGAATTGGAGAAGTTAGTGCAGAGGTGTGTGGAAGAGATAGTGAGACATTATGGGTTTGCTTCAGATGTTGTGTTTGATAGAGATTCCAGGTTTACTTTGATTTTTGGAGGGCTATGGGTGTTAGATTAAAGTTTAGTAATGCTTATCATACCTAAACAGATGGTTAGACAGAGTGGACAATTCAAAATTTTTGAGGACATGTTAAGTTCTTATGCTATGGAGCTTCTAGGAAATGGAATCACCATCTACCTTCAACTAAGTTTATTTATAATAACAGTTATCACTCTGACATTTAGATGGTGCCCTTTGAGGCATTAGATGGTCATAAGTGTAAATCTCCTCTTTGTTGGACAGAATTCAGTCAAAAGGCCACCCTTAGCCTAGATTTTGCGGAGAGGACTTCCAAGAAAGTGGAAATGATTAGACAAAAGATGTGAACTACTTAAAGTAGGTAGAAGAGTTACCCCTATTGGCATTAGACTTGGAGCTTAAAGTGGGCGATTATATGTTCTTAAAGGTAATACACATGACTACTATTGGTAGATCCATTAAGGTTGATAAGTTGTCACCTCGTTATCTTGACTTATAAGAGATTTTAGAGAGAATTGGTCTTGCTATTTAAGAAATTGCTTTATTGCCATACCTCTATGGGTTGCATAATGTGTTTCAAGTGTTTCAACTCAATAAATATATCCAGATCCTTCACATATCATCCATTTTGAAGAGGTTGAATTGAGAGAAAATTTAACCTTCCAAGCAAAATCTGAGCAAGTTTTGGATGTTATGGATAAACAATTGCAAAATAAAACCATTCATTTGTTAAAGATTTTTTGGAAGGGAATGTCACCTAGATATGAAGATCAAATGTGGCATGATTTCCCCAATTTGTATACATAGGTGTGAAGCCCCACGTTATATATGTTTATGGCATGGTTTTATGTGGTGAATGTGTTGCAATATCTAAAAATTATAGTGTTTGATCTTGTGTGTGATTGTGATTGCGGTTGTTCAACTTGTTTCCCTATTTATTTGTGTATTCCATTGTTATTCTTGCAAAATTTTAGGGACAAAATTCTATTTAGGTGGGGAGAGTTGTAACATACTAATATTTATTTAGAGAGTTTAATTTCTATTGAGAAATAATTATTTCATGATAAATATAATTTATCATGCAATTATTTGAGTGAAAAGAATTTATCTAAAATGTGGATTATAAAGAAAAGAAAATTATAAGATGATAATACAAATAAATTTATAAAAGAAAACACCAGTTGGAATAACAATAACAAAAAAGGAGGAATTTAAGGGTGTTTATTTATATAAAGAAGAGGTAAATAAAAAGTAAATAGGAAAAAAAGAGAAAAGGGTAAGGGGTGTAGCAAGTGAGGTCACTATTTAAATGCCCTCTTTGAATATTTCATGTTGGCACTGCTTAACTAACTTATAATCTTGTAACATATATTCTATAAATTAACTATCAGTTAGTGGAACTTTTTGCCTCACCACATCGTTGTTTATTGTTTTTAAGAGATGACCTTAGTGGTTTGAGACGTAAAGGAAAATAGCTGCATTTAATAACTTCTATCACTGTATGCTTGATAATTTAAGTTATTTTATTAAGAGATATATTTTCGAACCTATAGAACTTACATACTCTAATTATATCTTTATGAATTGAATATGACGTAATAGTATATTTGTTCTTAATGAATTGTCTTTTTGGTAGGTTTAAAACCTTTGGGATTTATATGATAAATTATATGGAATTATATATTTAGTGGAAACTTTAATAATTTAATGTTCGTTGATTTTTGATGACTTTTGGTGGTAATTAACTTGTGGGCAAGTTTTGTGCACTAATTCTGATGTTATATTACGATTAATTTATGGATATGGTGTCTCAACTATATCTCTTGTGCCCCTATACGTTGATGAATTAATATCCACATGTGAAATTAGAGTTTTCATATACATAAGGGGCTACGATATTCATTCTTGTTTTGGATGGATTGGTGCTTCTTTGGTAGGCGTTGTAGGATATTGTTTAACATGTGTGCTTGTGAGAAACTGAAGGATTAATGATATTCAACTTAATTCATATAATTTAAATAATTTTATAATATACTCATATTTTTTTTAATTAAAAGGGCAATCATTAACATCTTGAAGTTACATGTGGAATTGAAACCGTAACTTTCCACTTATATATGGTTTCCATACCACTATGTTACAAGGTTTTTTATCAGTATCTATGTTTTAGAAAAATAAAATTATATATGCAATAGAGGTTAGACAATAAATTATATTATAAATTGGTTAAAACTATATGATAGAGTTACAGTGTATTAAAATTTAGGAACTATGTTACAATCAAGTCAAAACTATAGGAATTAAGTTATATTGAGTTAAAGTGTAAAGACATGGTTACAATTCAATCCAAACTATAAAGAAAAAAATAATATTAATTTCTCCTTATTTTAATTAAAATCAATGAAGTAAAATACCGACGACATGCAGAATCCTCACGAGTCCATCAAATGCACTGGATAATGTCCAGCAGCTAAAATTATTAACCGTTGAAAATAAAAGCTGATGATAAATATGATAGAATATGTTTCATATATCAGATGCATATTATTAACCGTTAAAAATAAAAACTGATTATAAAGATGATAGAATATGTTTCATATATCATATGCATATTTAATATATGTGGCTCCATTTACTTTTTTTTTTCAAATCTAAAATATCCTATAACACATGCATGATAACAGCAATCTTCTACCTATTGAACAGTTTTGACGACATATATGCCCGAGTAAATATCTGTAACAGCACTGGATGCTCTATATATATTTGTTCACTGTGTAGAAGTGATGGTGGGAGTTAGAAATTGACCAAGTTATATGGAATTTGGCTTCATGTCATGGAATACAGATCACCCTTTAATTGAAATCAGTTAAGTAAAATACTAAAAACATGTCTAAAATCAGCTGAGTAAAATACTACAAACATGTCGTAGAATCCTATATAAATACTAGTCGATCAAATGCACAAGATAATTAATATCCGGATGCTAAATCATCAACCTTTATAGAGGGAGTGTATTCCATGGAAAAATAAAGCCTGTCAGTGTGAAGCAGATACAATTACTTTTTCTTATGACACACAGACTGATCACAGAAAAAAGTAAACAAAAGGTCACACCCTGATCGTAAAGCACAAAATAACAGAAAGTCAAACATCCAATTCACAAGGCTAATTAAGGAAAAGTGATAATTATTTAAAACCCATCTGGTAGAGTAGGAATTTAATATACATACATATATATATATATCCATGTATGCTGATTTCCTGAGGAAAATCTCCTGTATTATGTGTGTATCATCACCTGAAAGGAAAAACCTGGTCTTTATTACGAGACTGTGTTTCACTGCTGTTCGGTGATCGGAGAAGTTTAGGATTCATCATCAAAGAATTTGATGAACTCAAAATCTGATCCTGATTCATCTGCCTTGGATCCATGTCCATTATTGCCCCAAAATGTGAAGAAGGAAAATATGGCTGATGATGAGGAGGAGCCATTGGTCCAGTTGATAAAGACAAGTTTGATGACAAAGCTGAGAAAGGTACAACATTGGTGCTACTGTGTAAATCTGTCTGCTGGTTTTCAAATCCAAGGTTTCCTTAGTGAGAAACATCGCTTGAATTAGCCTCCCATTGGTTATTATTAACGTTAAAACCAAGTGGCATAGTGTTCAACAAACCCAGAAAGGAAGGATGATGATAGTGGTGATGATTCTTTCCTCTTGTCAATACATTGTCTCTATCTTCATTGTCTTCGTCGTCTTCTTGTTCTTCTTCTCCTTCCCTTCTATTCCAATTTGCTTTCTCATCAATAGACACTTCTCCTACTTTAGATTTGGACATGACTGAGTTTGAAGCTTCCAACTGATTTTGAAGAAGACTCTCATTGATGTTAAACAACCCTAGTTCATTTTGCTGTGAAGTAATGGTGGTAACTTGATTATTATTGTTCATCGATGGTTGCTGATGACAGAAACTGAAGCTTCCAGGTGGAATTTGAAGTGGTGGGAGTTCATCAATTTCATGTTTAGCTGCATCAAGCAGCCAATCCACAACCTTACTGGGCTGATTAAACCCTAACCTATCTTGAAGATCATATAGTTGAATAGCTGTGGATACTGAAAGTCTCACTCTTCTATCTCTTAGGCCTCTCACTGTACAAACCTTACTGTGACGATCTTTGCCTCCGAAGGCTCGAGAAACACGAACGATTCTTGGATCTTTTGATCTTAGCCATTGTGCTGTTAAGCTGCTGCCTGATGAAGTTGAAGCCTGATGCTTCTTCGTTTTGTGATGATCATGATGGTCTTCCTGTTTTAATAATGAGAAATCTGCTTCTTCTTTTGAAGTTCTATTGAGGTTGTTCATCTTATGTCTCTCATTGTTGCTTCATCCCAGTAATAATGCAGAGAATTTTGCTGTATCCTTTTCCTTCTTTATGTCCGCCAATCTCTTCCACCTTCAAACACAAGTGATCTCTTCAACATATAATAATCTAATTAAATAATTAAGTACCGATTAGTTCATGATTCTCTCATATCTGCTTCGGAAAAAAAGCTAAACCATATGGATAGTTTTAAGGGTACGAAAGGAATATATAGGCAAAAATGCAACTGTTAAACTTTAGTGTTTATTCTCAACAACTGCAAAGTAATTTTCAATTGCTCAGATTTGGAATTGAAACAGAAAATGCAAAATTGCTGCTATTCTCTGAACATATCACATCTAAAATTGTGTAATTCGTACAAATAATTTTGATTTCGAAGAAGAAAAATGTAATAGTAAAAAAATAAAAAATTTAGTTATATAGAAACATCTCCTTCTCAAATCGAAATATACATGAAAAAAATTAAACTAAAAGATAGTTGCAGTACATGAAAGAGACAGGTAGCAAGAACAAATTAAACGAGGTGCAAGCTAGCTAGGTCTACTATAATAAAACAAATTCACATTGAAAAGAAAGTATACATACAGTCGCAGATTTTTCAGGAACCCTAGATAGTTAAAGTAGAAGCACAAGTGAAGCAAATAATTAACTCACAAGATCACCTACCCCTGTTAGATGAACAACATGAAGCACGAGAGAGAGAGAGAGAGAGAGAGAGAGAGATAAGAGGTTCGCACAGTGCTTTAGATTCAAAGATCTGATTAAGGAGCTGGATTGCTGGGTTTAAAGCATGGGTTTGATTGAGAACAAGAATGAACTTGGTGAACAAGTTGAGCCTCAAAGGAATGGAAAAAGGAAGAAGGAGAAGAAGATGCTGGCACTGAACCGACCACGCCGTCCTGAGAGATAAAGCAATGGCGCATGGGAGGTCACGTGGCACATATAAAAAATGGTCAAGTAAATATAAGTAGGTTAGAATGGTTTATTTGAGAATACGGTAGAGAAGTACTTTTACATAAGTCGAGGTAAATATGTGAATGTTATTATCTCATTTTACAAAAAAACACTATTGAACGTGCATTTGTGCCCTCCAAAGGCTGAGCCAAACATGCTCAATTTATATTAAACAAGAAGTGATGCATATAATCTTATATATATCATTTGCTTCATTTTGGTTTTGATCCCTTAAGTTACATTTCATTTAAAATGTTGGTCCTTATAATTTAATAAAAAAATTGATCATTTTCCCCTTGAGTGATCAAAACCTAACGTTTGAAACTTAATTAAATGATCAATACAAAATGAGGACAAACTTGAAGGGTAAAAAATTGTATTAATTAAGTCAATTGAAAAATTATTGATATCCTCTCATAATATCAAGTCATTTAATTTTTAAATAAAAATTTATCAAATATATTAATGGAGAAAATCTGATGTTCCTAAAATGATGAATTCGAATTTTGTTGATAGAAAAAACTATGCTAAAAGAAGAAAGACCCTTTGTTTGATTCTGATAATACTTTAAATTTGATTCAAGACTTGAGAAATATAGGTGTTTTGAACAGAGAAAATAAAATTGAGTAAAAACATGCTATAGTTGATTCAAGTGGTTCCATGCTTAATTCTCTTAAAGCAAGGCGAGTTCTAGTCCTGTGAACAAAGAGATTGCCACTAGAAAAGCTCTATGCACCGATACAACCCAGATCATCTTCATCCGATCCATTGGGTTCCAATGTGGCTTGTGAGACCAAGTAATATTACCCGAAAAAAGAAATAATTTGAAGAGTAAAAACCTAATTAATCGGGTCTATATTTTCAATTGAAGAAAGTACAAGCTATGACCATTCAAGAGCAATTTAGTGCTAACAACAACAACAACAACACCACAACAACAATGTGGTTGTTTGGAAACACTTAACTCTCACCCAAAAGCACGTTTAACAGTGTTTTTCCGTAAAACGAGACAATCTCCTCCACATATTTACCTCGGTTTACGTAAAAGTAATTCTCTACCGTTTTTTCAAACGGACCCAATAATGTTTCACACGCTAAAACTCATTCCTTGAGAATTGAGATGGTTGATGTAAGATTATTCATCTTTTCAGGTTTCGACCTTGAGATTATACATTCAAGCAGATAAGCACTCCGTTGTGCAGATTTTTCTTGCAAGAAATGCTTACGAAATGAGTAGTGATTATTCTACTTTCCAAGTACCTCAAACTAATCGCTTACGCCAATTTTTGATAGATTTAGGTTAATTGTTTTTTGTTTTTAGCTGTGTTTTCTTAAACATATCATTGTTATACATTTCCAAACTTGTCTTGCCTTTGTGTGTGTGTGAAATCTTTGACATATGAAGGTAGATATCGTCCAATGAGTGAAGACTGAATTCAAATACAAAAAAAAAACGTACATTTGGGTGTTTACTATTTTTTGAATTTTTCCTTCATAGTCTCATTAGAGCAGTGTTTTTTCTTGATATGAAAAAAAAAGAAATTATGAGAAGAAAGACTGATGCTTTAAGTAATTAGCTAATTAGAAGACCCATACTATAATTTATAACCTGTGGGTCGGTTTTTGAGCTGTTCAAGCATAATGGGCAATCATAATTTCCATGTTCATCATCATCACTACAGTGGATTGGGTTGAAAATTTTTGCATATAGGATGGTACAACTACAAAAATTCTAGATTCAGTGTACATTACCTTCGTACATATGTCATCATTGACTGACACAAAACACGTGGAAAATAAAATAAATTATTTGTGTTTCACGCAATTCTTAATTATATTTTCTGCTAACTTAAGTTCTGTACACTGAATCTACTGATTAAGATTCGTTCTTTTGATGTTCGTTATATATATAGATAGAATAGTTATTCCTATATTATTATTAGAAAAATTTACAGATCCCAAATAATAGAATTAATGAATAAAATGTTCTAAAGATTCATAAAATTACTATAAAGTTCTAGAGTAGCTGCTCAGGTTGTCATTAACAACCTTACCAGCCTTCATTAATAACCTCAGTAACTATTCCTAGGACCTTATGGTAATTTTGTGAATCTTTGAACCTTTTTTCATTAATTCTCTTATTTGAGACTTAAATGTAAATTTCCCTTCTTATTTTTTTTGCCGATTCCTTCTTATTACTACTAGCTACTTGGTCATCGCTAAATTGATAGAAAGGCTTGTTTAGATAGCTCGTTTGAGCATCTAAAAGCCATTCCTGTATTTACCGAGATAAAACTCCTCTAATATATTTACCTCAAAATCTGTATCCGTTCTCCTAACAGACTATCCAAACAAAATCAGAGAGTTGTATAGAATTTAATAACCTCTCCTCTGAAGGAGAGGGGGACCATTGTTTTGCATATTTCGAAAAGTGGTTTGTCACACTTTATCGACAATTACGAAAGGTTTTTGTGTGACAGAAACGCATGGTCCATAGAAACTACGCCAAAAAGACACCAAGCAAACACAGTACCTTCTTATCATCATTATCAGAATTGATTTGTTTTGTTTTTTCATACGTATTTGCTTACTCTAGCTTGTATATATTGGGGTGGCAACACTTTTTCCCAAACATTTAATAGTATTTTTTTTAAAATGAGATAATTTTTTTTACATATTTATCTTGATTTACATAAAAATAATTTTCTACCGCTTTCCCAAATGAACTCATCCTTGATATCTTAACATAGTTTTCTTTAACTTCAACAAATATCAATAGATTTTATAGTCAGTCTCGTACTGTATTGTAACAGGTAGGATGACTTGTTTGTTCAATATTCCATGTAACAGATCGAGTCTACATTTTTTTTTACATTTATTTTTGAGAAAATAATCCAGAATATATGTTTTATCAACTTGGTTATACACAGATTGGACCCTTAAAGTTAACTCACAAGGTGAG
>JANTPZ010101709.1:0-27919 GCA_025593235.1 Vachellia pachyceras
CAATTCTCTTTCCGAACTTCATTTATTGCTATCAACTCTTAAAGAGAGATTCTTAGAGCAAAATCCTTTGTACATTCGAGAGTTAATTCAAGGTTGGGACCTTGAATATATTGGGTTGAGATTTGGTCTGAAAGAAAAGAGAAAAACAGAGAGAGTGAGACTCTGTTTGATTACATATAGAAAGGGGGAGCGTGATTCTCCATTGTAAAAGGCTGCTGAGCCTAATTGGTTTGATTTAGTGGATTACAAAAGCTCAGAGGTGATCTGAGGATTGGACGTAGGTCAGAAGGACCGAACCAGGATAAATCTGTTTGTTCATCTTCTCCTTCATCTCTCTGCCTCATTGTTTTAAACTTGTTTTTAAGTTAGATCTAGTTTTTTAAATTAGACCAATTCACTCCCCTCTTGGTCTTTTCCTGCACTAACACATATTTCACATTTGCTTTCAGAAGAATGCTATTTGGACTTTGCAATGCTTTGACCACATATTTATGATATGATGTCATGGGACCTTTTCTAAAATCCTTAAACAATGAATATATATTAGTTAGTGTGGATTATGTCTCCAAATGGGTTGAAGCTATGCCTTGTGTGTATAATGATGTTAAGACGTTGTTGAAGTTCCTCAAGAATAACATTTTTACTAGGTTTGATACACCAAGAGCAATTATTAGTATTGGTGGTTCTCACTTTTCCAATCACCAATTCCAAGCCTTGATGAAGAAATATGGAGTCAATCACAAGATAGCACTACCCTACCATCCGTAAACAAATGGCTAAGCTGAAATTTTTGATCGGGAGATCAAAAGCATCCTTGAGAAAGTGGTTGACAGGACTAGAAAGGGTTAGTTCATCAAATTGGATGATGCATTATAGGCTTATCGTACGGCTTACAAAACCCCAATTGGAATGTCCCCTTACCACTTGGTTTTTGGGAAAGCATGTCATTTGCTTGTATAGTTGGAGCATAGAGCTTACTAGGCTATTAAATAACTAAATTTTGATCCCCAAGCTATGGGAGAAAAGAGGCTTCTTCAACTTAATGAGTTAGAAGAATTTCGTCTTAATTCATATGAGAGCTCAAAGATATACAAGGAGAAAACAAAAAGGGCCTAAAAGTTTTGAGCCAGGTCAATAAGTTCTTCTTCTTAATTCAAAGCTGAGATTGTTTCCAATAAAACTAAAATCTCGATGGTCCAGCCCATTCACAGTGGTTCAAGCTTTTTCATTTGGTGATGTGGAGATGGAGAATAAAAAGGGGAATGATTCAAAGCTAATGGCCAAAGGTTGAAGCATTGTTAAGGTGGAGATGTGAATAAGCTGGTGTTTGTAATATCCACCATTTTCTGCAACTAGAAATAGAAGCCAAACCGATAGACATGAGATAAGATAAGGCTCAAAAATGAAAGTACAGAAAGAGAATATGTCAATGGACCAAAGAGATCCTGGTCAAATTAGTCCTAAGGCTTTGAAATTACTAAGAATGTAAGCCACAGACATAAATGTCATTCAGTATAAAGACCAAGGGCGATATGGTCATTGGATAAAAAGGGTCAAATCAGTTGTCAAAAGTCAAGTTAGAGCCCATAGATAGAAAGTACGGAAAAAGTTGATGCTGTTGGGCCGGAAGTCATAGATTTAGATTTGGCCTGGTGGGTGGAAGTCGGTAGGAACTTTAAAATTAAACGTGCTCACCTTGGAGCAATATCAAGATGGGTGACCTACTGGGAAGTACGCAAAAGTCACTACACAAAAGATCAAAGGCGACAATGTCAAGAGCGACAAAGTCAAGGGCGGAATGGGAATTATGAAAAGTTAGACAGTGTAAGGGCATTTTGGTCATTAAGAGAAAGTGTAAGGGCATTTTGGTCATTTGAAAAAATCAAATTCAAAAAGGAAACTGTTGACCAAAATATCAGAAAAATTCACAAATGCCTAAAAGATAGAGCAGAACTCACTGAAAATCGGCCTAGAATTTTATTTATGGAATTTCAAAGATTTAATGGCCTAAAATAATTATTTGAGGTATCAAGATACCTTAATCAGTTGACTTCAAGGAATAGAAAAATTTAGTGAATTTTATAGTATTTAATAAAATTATTGCCCAGTGTACGATTAAGGCGATTTCCCCGAAAATAGGGAAAAAGACTCGAAAATCCACGAAATATAATTTATTTCAAAAATTAATTTTAGACAATCTAGAGGGCATTTTGGGAAAAGAAATATGGCTAGAGTATCAGCGAGAAATGTAAAAATTTTTAAAGCCCTAAAAGTATTTTTGCCCTCCAATTGCTCGTTTTCAGGGATTTTGGACAGGACAAAATAATCATGTAAAATTTGAGGAAATCAAGGGGGTATTTTGGGGATAATAATTTTACCATATTCAAGAGCAAAATATAGAGATTAAATGAGGAAGAAAACATCTCCAGAAAAGTAGAAAAAATTTACCGGAATAAAGTTATGTTTACCGGTAAAAAGTGTAATCAATAAAAGTAACCGAATGGGATTCGGTTTGGTTAGCCAAACCAGATTTTTACCATCTAGTTACAGCCATAATTGCCACTTCTAAGGAGCCAATAAGAGCTTAGCAATTTTCTCATGTGTGGCATCATTTTAAGCCCTTAGATTTAAACTTAGTTAGTAAGTTTCCATCTTAGCCATCCATTCATTATGTTGAGATTTTATAAACCATTTTTCCACCTCTTCCCCCACCATTTGGCCGAATTTTCCAGCAGCAAAAAGGGAGAGAAGAGCACGCCATTTGCCTCCATGGAAGAGAAGAACAAGCTTCCAAAAATCAAAGGTAAGAGATGGAAACACCTTAAGTTATACATCAATCTCTTCCTTGTGCTCTCCTCTACAACTTTCATGGATTGGAATTTTGATTTGGTCTCTCTCTCTCAATTTTCATACTTAGGGTTCTTAAGAGCTAAAATGAGAAAGAGAGGGATTTAGAGCCATTGATTGGTTGCAAAAGTCTCCTTGTGTTGTAAAGAGATGTTAATGTATATATTGTGGTTGGTTGAGCTTGATTTTGAATTTTGTAAAATTTGGGAATGATGGAAGTGCTACCCAAATTTTTATTTGATATGGGAGAGTTAAAATCAAGCTATACCATCCATGAATATGAGGTTGAAATCAAGAGTATGATGTTATAAGTGTTGAAATTTGGAAAAAAATCATGTTGTGTTGTATAAGGAAGTGGCTTGGCCTGTACTGTTTCATGGGAGAAGGAATGTTCTTTTGATGATTTTGATGCTTCCAATGGATTCAAAATGAGTTTTTTTTGTATGGTAAAATTGAGCCCAAGTTTTGGAAAGCATTAGAAAACATTAAAGATAAGTTTTGATGTTTTAAGACCTATGTAATTCAAAGAGAAGTTTGAGAGAGTTTTACATTGATTTTGCCTTGATAATGACTTATGTTTAATAGCCATAATGTTGTGCATTATGTAGGCAAGGGTTTCATGTAAGGAATTAAATTCTCATGTGATCAAGAAAGCACCAAAGTTAAAGGAAAATTAAGAGCATAAGGTAGCAAGACTTCTAACCTTAAGCCTAATTGCTTTGAAAATGTGTAGGAATTTATGCATGATTTGTATAGAAAATTTATGATGATTGAAGGTGTGAATATGTTCTTTTATGTGCTATGGCCATATGCATTTAATTTTCTGCATGTTGCACTTTTATGAATTCACACTTATATTGAAAGTTGTCATGCAATTTTATAAATTGTGTTAGAAAGTTTTGCTATTGGGATTTCCAAAAATCTCATTCTCCCCCACTAACCATTTTTAGGTGGAAGCTTATCAAAGGGTAAGGAGAAAGTGCATGATGCTTGAAGAAAAGTTTGCATATGTGTATGAATGTAAATTTATGTTGTAAACCTATGTTGTTTTGAATGTGACATGTAAGTTTAACTCATACATGTACGATGGACTTATGATAACTAATGCATACCCTAGGAATGCCTAATTACATAGGTTATTATGATCAAGAAAGGTTTAGAAGTTAATATGTTGAGTTATGAAGTTAAGAAGAGGTAAAATTTGGCTAAGTGCTGGAATTAAAGTTGGTCAAACCTTATACGTTGACCTGTCGTGAAATAGAGTAAATGGATTCCAAAGGAGCTGCAATTTTCTGGAAAAATAATGGTGTTATAGTCGTTATTAGGCCTCTCTTCAGGTTCATGATGAAATTCTTGTGTTCAAATTGAGTTATGGATGTGATAATGTGATTTTGGGGTTTGAGGGATTTTGGTTGTGTTTGATTCTATTCTGGATGGTTCAATGATTTTTTGTGCGTCTGTCAATATTATGCTTTATCCAAAATACTTGTTGGATGTAGTGCATGTCTGTTTTTATGATGTGCTCTTGTGTACATTGCTTTAGCATGCAAGATGTTTGGTTGAAGCCTTATGTTGTTTAAAAAAATAGAAAAAAAATAATTATATAATATTTTAATACTATTTTTTAAAAAAAGGAAACAAAAAAAATCTATTTAATTTGTTTATCATCCTTTTTACCCCTAATTTTTCCTCTAAATCCCCATTTTGCCCAAATGAATGTGGGCCGCCAGTTGAACCACATTCATTCCCTAATTCAAAAACTCCCTCCTCATTTGTAATTTCCCTCCAAACACTTGAACCCTAATTTCATCTTCCTATATGCCATTGCTCCTTCTCTTCAGCCCATTAAATAGCACCAGCTTATCCCATTCGTGTGCCCAGCTCTAGCTCCCTCTGTGTCAGTTATCATACCATGTCCAGCTCCAACCAGTCCCGTCGTCATCTCAATTAGGTGTGAGCATCGTGCAAATCCAGCTGCCACTATCACAATCCACGACCCATTCCAGCCGTGCACACCGTACCCAGTAGCTCCCATTGTCATCATCCAGTTTAGCGCGAGATCAGATCTGCCATTGTCCATCTCATACCCAGCTACTGTTTTCTTGCTCAGCCAGTCGCGAGCTCGTCTTCACTAGCTCCTTCCATTATCGTACCCAACTTTGACTCCAACCCATTGCTATCCCTATCATCATCCAGCCCCGTCATCATATAGCTTAGGTGTGAACTTAGATCCATAGCTATCATCTTGGTTTTGTCTCAATTGTCCATATCCATTGCATGCTCAACCCCATCGTTGACCTTGATTCCCCATCATCGTTTCTGTCGTCTCTCACGCCCATGATCAATCTCCAGCAATGTGACTCTATTTTGCTCTGTGGTGAAGACAATGAGTTACAGCCATGCATCTTTGCCATTGTGTTCCAATGACCCAACATCTAGCCACCGTCATCTTTTGCTTCAGGTCGGGTTTCCTCTTAGCCTCAACAACAATGCTCCTAACTTGCAAAATTTCTTCCCAAGGTTATCATCATTCTCGCTAAGCTCAGGATTCCTTTTACAGCAACTGGACATTCTTCCTTGGCTCATCCTTTTCTTTATCTTCGGCCTTCGTTATTTGGTTATCCTTGATGGTAAAGCTTGTACCTCTCCCTTTCATTTTTTATCTTGAATTGTGTAGAGCTTGGCTTCAGCTTAGTATGACTAAAGGCTGAATCTTTACCGGCTGTATTGTTAGGATTATGTATATATTGAGTTGGTCAGTTATGAAGGGTAGAAGGATGTGGGTACAGCTCTGTTGGTTGTGTTAATCTATGAATTTACACATTGGGAGTTCCAATCTTAATTTTTGTGAGAATTGTTGATATTTAGGTTTGACTTCGGAATGGAAGTTGAGTATTAGATGCTCGCATTTACTGATTATATCTTGCAAACATCAGTCATGTTGATGGTGCATTATTTTAATACAGTTTCTATATATTCCTAGGTATAATTGATTGCTCATTCCATGATCACCCGCTGTCAATTAGGAAAATTTCGGAAATCTTTGGGTTACTAATTCTCATTTGTATTCAAACTTGATTTCGTCATCTTAACATGTTGATATGAAAAATGGAAATTACTCTTAATATTTTTAATGGAACGTTTAAACCAATTCTACAAGATTTCATAACATAGTGACATGCTCCCACTTACCATCATCTTGAATAAATTTTTGGAGCATGTGTGAACTCATGCTTGGCACAACAATTATACTTTTGGAATTAGATTTGTCTTTTCATTGTGGACAAACCAACGGGTTATTCACTGAGTATGTGGGGCATTGCCAAAATACTCTGAGGTTTTGTGGTTTTATGAAATTTTTTGTGATTGCATTTGTAAAAACCTATCTTTGTATGGACCATTTGATTGTGCCCAAGAAAAACTTTTAGATCATTGAAATAAAAGTCTTTTTGACTTAGGTTTTTAATAAATTGGTGAACGTACAAGTATGTTTTCACGATGGCCTGTTGTTTTCTCTTGCTTTCAAATGGATCCATTCTACACGCACATAGCTCCTTTAGTTTGCCATAATGATCTGGGGTGTTCTGTTGCCTCTTTGCTATGTTGTTTTATTGTGAGAAATGCATTATATTTTGGAGATATTAAAGTTAAGATTAGGCTTGGAATCCTAGCAGGCAGTTTTGGATTAGATAAATTCAAGTTTGGAGGTATTCCTTTTCCTCGGTCTGGATGCTTTGGTTTAGACTTTATAGTTTTTGGGTTTGCTTTTGTTTTCCTTTTGGTTATTGCAAGTTATGGTTTAGACTTTACTCTTTGGCGTGTTTTGTATTGTCTTGAGATATGTTTGTTGACCATCTTTTTCTTGAGCTCCAGTGAACCCTTTGATTACTATATTGATAGCATTTGATTCCTGTTGCTATTTGATGTAGATATTTGGAAATTTGGCACATGGTTGTCCATATTGCTACAAATTTGATAGCTAATGTTTAGTGCTGGTTACTGATAACCAGAGTTTGTTTGACACTTTTGTTCACATGTGTATGTGATTTTCCTAGCAACTGATCGCTAGTGATAACCTTATGTCTTGACTAGGTCACTGAGGACCTAAATTTTGACTAGTGTGAATGTTATAACTATGATAGTGTACATGTGCTGTTTACTTTCTCTTCCATCCTTTTAGTTAACAATGGGGATATTTTCAATTTTAAGTTTGCGGGTGAGAATGTGTTGAAATTTGAGATTATGATTAGTGCATAGGGAATTTTTTTCTATTTTGGGACCAAATTGTTGAAATGTTTGAAAATTTCTCAAATTTAAACTTATGTTTTGGAATGTTTAAAATGAGCTGAAATGGTGGATTATTTGTCAAGATTATTTGAATGATCCAATGATATAAATTGTTGCTTGATTTTTATATTGGTTAGAAAATCTTGATAAATGTTGTTTTGATGGGTGCATTGTGGTGTAAAACTTGTCATTCAGGAATTTTTAAGAAATTGTGCACTTTTGGAGTTAACTTTATTTTGAATGTTCTTAAAAGAGGGCTTTGTGGCAAAGTATGTTATATACTTTTGATCAAACTTTTAATTTCACAATAATCTTTGGAATTCCTCGAAGTATTCAATTCATTACATAGGATTTGAAAAAATGATTTGATCATTTCATAAAATGCAATTGAGCCTTTCAAGCTGACCAAAATGATGTATTCCCTTTTGAATCCTTATCTTGAGCCTTAGTGAAAAACCAATGAAAGATTTCTTTTCAAAACCTAACATTTACCTACCTTTGCCAATGTGAAAACCATGATTCCCTTGGTTTGAGATAGATGATACTTGAGTGGGGTATGGTAAGGGGACTTTTTAAATGATTAGGAAGAGTAGTGTAGAAGAAAAAAATTCATTGTACAGCAATCAAGCCAAAAAAAAAAAAGAAAACAAAAGGAAAGAAAGAAAAAATATGTGTATATATGAAAAAGGAAGTTACAAAGAAGGCTTGATGTAGTAAAGGTCAATTTGGTTTAAGTTTAGGGGAGTCTGTTTAATGAGAAATGAAGGAAAATTGTTGAATAGTTATCATCTATCTTAAGGTATTTGTTAATTATCCTTAACCTTTTCTTTTATAAACCTTAACCTATGGCCCCATTACAAGCTAAAAAGTCCCTTTGATTTTTAAGTAATGTGGAGTGAATTATAAGAAAAGAGGAAGGAATTAGAGAATGATTAAATTCGTTGTTTGAAATTGGGTATATGATGTGAAGTGCTACTTTTAACTTTGACAAGTGCAAGAGAAATATTTGCTAACTCTACTCATACATTCACATTTAGGAATTCTTGAAAAATAAGTTTTAAATAATTCATTTATGCACATTTTCCTTATTTCTTATTTGACATGATTTTTTGAGCGGCTAATTAGAATTATTGTTCATCCGTAAAAGACAAGTAATTGATTATTTCCATTGGAGTACATGTTTTTGCCTGAGGACAAGCAAATGTTTAAGTTTGGGGGTGTGATAACTCCTAGAAATTAATAGCATTCTAGCATATTTTCTTGTCACTTCATTTGTTTTTGAAAGCCAAAATATGCATAAAGAGAAGTTTTTATAAGAAAATAGCATCAAGTTAAATTCAAAGAAATGCTTGTTTTATTTAGTTAATTAAAGGATAATTTATGCTTCTTCTCTTTTGTAAAGGGTGAAAGAAAAGTTGTAAGGCCAAGAAACAAAGCTTGTAGCAATAAAGATTGAACAAAGATCATCATCTATCATGAAGCTAAGGAGAACTTGATGCTCTCTGTGCCACATGCTTTGGCCAACAAACATCTTGGCTGAAGCCAACGAAGACCTAATGCTCTCTGTGCCATATGCTTCAGCCAACAAGTTTCTTGGTAAAGCCAATGAAGTCTGACATCCTTATAGTTACACGTTTTACTTGCTACAACTGGTTATAGGATTAGAAAACACAAGGTTTGGCCAAAAATCACATTTTTTAGGGGTTTGGAGCTTCAACCTAGGGTTTTCTTCTCCTCTACTCTTTTCTCCTTAGTTAATGACATTCACACTTGTTAAGCTTAGTTTCTTGTATACATACATATGAGTAGCTAAGCATTTCATTTCTAGGATTACTTTGAACCTCTACATGGATTAAAACTTTGTTATTCTCCTTTTTGTTGGCATTTAATGAAGAATTATATGTTGATTTTGTTCTTTGCTTCATGCCGCTAAATGCTTGATCACCATTTAGTTGATTTGTTGAATGAGATGCTTGAGAGACATTTTCTTGTTTAAGGAACTTGGATAAACTCATGCTAGACTTGAAACTCATGGTTGAGTGGAGAGTTTGTTGGTCAGAAAGAGATTTACCCATTGACCTAGTATTGTCATTATAAGATTGGTACTTAATGACTATTTTCACTAGCTTATTGCAAGAGATTGAATAATTCATTAAAAATAGATGTTGGTTTTGACTTGAGAGAGCTTTTCCAATACTTATGAATCTTAGGCAAGCATAATATTCTTCATTGAAGCTAATTAAGGGGGAAATAACTAGTTTTATGAAGTGTAGAGGGAAGAATTAATCCTAGAGTATCAATTTCTTGGAGTTAGAATCAACTTTTGTTTTTCATTTTAACTTAGTTTATTTTGAACCAACAATTATTTCTTGAATTGAACTTCTCAAAAATGATTTTTGTCCAACCTAATTAAGAGCACAATTGCATTTATTTGCTCACTTTTGCCATAATCTTCGTGGGAACGATAATTTTTTATACTACTTACGACAGAAAAACGGTGAACACATGTCAATCGGATATGTGATTTGAGATGTATCATCAAAATACTTAACATATATCAAGAATAAAGCTAAACAGAGTTGTTGCTGAAGAGGTTACAAACTGAGTTTGAGTTACCCTTTGTAACTTGAGTTTCTGGACTTTGACTCATATTGAACACATTCAAATCTAAAAATTTGAATCTTAGTATTCCCAATTTAACACAAGCTATAAAGAGATATTGGTTATCATATCTAACATAGGTTATGAAGAGATTTTTGTTATCATTTATATTACATACCTATATTCAATTTTTGTTATTGAAGAGCCCAACAAAGCTTGTTACATTTTTGAATAATCATTCAAATGTATATGTATCTCATTTGAATGAAGCTCTTATCTTCTAGATATTCAAATAAGCTCTCGAGATGAATATTGAAAGTTTTAGATGATAATTCGAATATATGTATGTCTCATGAGAATGAAGCTCTCATCTTCTAAATATTCGAATGAGCTCTCGAGATGAATATTGAAATTATTAGTTAAGGTTTGGATATTTGGTAATTTCTCAGTTGCAAGGTTTTCTTGGGGAATTACTGATGTTCTAACATAGGGATTTAATACCTTAAAGTCTAATGACATATTAGGAGCATGTAGTGATAAATTTCAGTAGAAGAAATGATAATATTTTTATATTACTCACTTGTCATTTGAACTTTTTTTGGTAATTAACCCATTTTTAGAGTCTTATAGTAGTTTTTCCTTTTTAATTGCAGTGAAAAGGCTTCTTGCACCGTTGTGACACAAACTTGAACAACTAAAATTGGAGATCAAAAAATGTAAAACATTATTGTTACTTGAAAAACACTTCAATAACTCGCTTATCTATTAGATTCTTTATTACTACTAGTTGATCTTGATATACTCGAAAGAAAATATGTGGCCTTTGGGGTTTGAAGGAGTATGAATGTTCTCATAGCTAGGTAGCTTCTTCATTAACATAGAAGCAACTTCTTCACATATTGTTGTAGATTGGAAAGTGACGGACGAATCGTTAGTCACCTTAGATCCACGTCAAAAATAATTTAACCAAATTAATGTAATATAGCACCAATCCGAGTCGTGTTCACTTTGAGGAGCCAAAAAATAGTGAAATTAATTCCTAATAATTGAATGTGAGTAATCTAAATTGAAAATCAATTTGAGAAATTTTCTAAATAAATGCTGTAAATTAAATCGAAATTAAAATACTTTTTTATTATTTTTTAATAAAAATAATTGAAATGAATTTTGGTATGCGATGATAATAATCAATATTCCAACTCAACAATGTGGGCAATCATCACTTCAATAGATATGTGAGTTAAAATAATGAATTAAAAAAGTATAATTAAGCTTTAATCCAACAACCGAGCCACCTTGAATTGCCACAAAATATTTTTCAAACTTCCAATTTACTAACTACCACCAGAATAGTAAAATGGAATTAATGATAATAAAATAATTGCTTAATTGTAACTCTTGAATCCAAAATAATAGAATTAAAGCCAGCAAAAGATAATTTGATCCACGATTCTAAGCAACCTTAAAAAATCACAAAATGTTAACTCTAAAATCAATTCAAATGTGATACCACAACATTATAATTGAAATTAAAGTTAAATTAGCCCAATATCAATTGCTAAACAATAATCCAATCATAATAATCTCCAAAATAAACCATGTTAAACAATATAAATTGTTCCAATAAGTAGAGAAACTATCATAAGACCTAAGAATTAATACACAATTATTGGACAGGAAATTAAAGCAACTAAAAACTCCCCTTTGAGAACTCAAGCTCCTGCCATTTTCGTTGAATTAGAAAATTATAAAACTACACAATATTTGCCATGGAAAATTCCAAAGATCCAAAAGATATAGCCACCATCTTCTTCGAATGAAGCAGTTTACGGCATGATAATAATGGTTCCAGCCTCTGGAAAGTGATGAACTCAACAGCGATGCTCTGGATAGTTGCGAAAGCGATGCGTGAAGCCAACCTCTGTAGCTGAACAACATTGGGGGCTGTGGTGTGTGGATTGATAGATGGGATGAAGGTGTATGGATGAATTATGAATGGGTGGAATTAATCAGGAGGTGGTAGGCGTCGCTTGATTGAATGAATGGTATTCCCAGGCGTGAATGCAAATATATATAGGTCCTAAGTGGTGAAAACCTAACTTATGTTAGAATGGCTATCACCCAAGAGGGGATAAGTTGGGTGTCTTAAAAAAATTTCTTTTTGAAACTCAGTTGATCAAAACACTCAAATCATGAGTCAATAAAAACAGAGTATGAAAACAGATTGTATACGAGAAAATCAATATAAGTTAATGAAGATGAAAGAACAAAAAACACATAACGATTTATCCTAGTTCGACCCTCTCTGACCTACGTTTAGTCCCCAGAACACCTATGAGATTTTCAATCCACTATACCTTCTGAGTTTAACCAAGTACTTGGAAAACCATTACAATCACAATGTTATCACAAACACTTGTTAAACTCATTTCAAGTTTGTCACGGTGGATACTTGAGAACCCCATAAACTTTTTCAGGCATTTATGAAACCCACTCAAGTTTGCAATGTAGGTAGTTGAGAAACCTTTACAATTACTCCCTCTTACCCCATGTAAGGTTACATTGGGAGTCACACTCCCTCACAATCTTCGCTATAACAGAGACCCTCATGCTCTGTTTTCTCAACTCAAACCCAAAACAATAATCTCAAGATCACAATCTTGATTTTCTCACATAAATACAATGAGTTTGGATGAATCAATAAACCACTCTCTCAAAGAGTGGATAAATAAACATTAAAGCTCTCGGAGAAGAAAAATCAGAGCCCTAAAGTTGTGCTCTATTTCTGTGTTCAGTGACTCTTCTTCATCTTTTCTCTCTGTCATGAATGCTTTTCATTTATAGCCAATACTTCATTCACTAGCCATTCTCAGAGTTTAAATAGTCGTTAGAGAGAGATTGGCATCCGTTACTCACAGTTGCTACATGTTTGTTTGTCTGTCATAAATGCTATATTTAATGAAGTTCAATGGCATCAGTATCGTTATTAATGCTCAGAGATATTCTCAGTTGATCTATGCCTGTTTTAATGAAAGAGCTATAGAGGCATCTATGAGAGCAAGTAATATTCAAAATATCCAAGTATAAAAATAGAAGCTCTAAAAATGTTGTATGTCTGCCATATGTGAGTTTATCCGTTGAGAGTCCATGCTGGAGAGGAATTTAGCGAACCCATTTCTTGAACTCAGTCAAGGCATAAAGTATTTATAGGAGTAGGTGAAATTCAAATGGGCTAAGCATAAATAAGGAAAGATTTAGTAAACGTAGACTCAGCTGTGTCAGGATTTCTATCAGAGAATAGGGAACTTGAGTTTTCAACATCTCACAACTTGAGTTCTAACACGATGAGTTTAAAACCATGTAGTGAAACTTTCATTTGTAAATCGAGTTTGCAGAGAAAGTTCTGAAGTATAGTTGAAAAACTTTTATTTAAAACTTCAAGTTTTGTTATCAAGTTTTGAAGTCCAATTGTAAAACTTCAAGTTATGGAAATGAGGATTCGAGTTCTAAAACATGTGAAAAACTATTCAGTTGAAATGGTCCTCGAGACTCGAGTTTTGAAACTCAGGAACTCGAATTTTGAAAACTTCCAGTGAGAACTCGAGTTGAACATCAAGTTTTTGAACTGATAAAATTTTGCAAGACATGGAACTCGAGTTTGAAAAACAGAGAACTCGAGTTCTGTGAAAACTTCTAGTCAAAACTTCTAGTTTTGAAATCAAGTTTTGAGAGACAGTTATGGAACTCGAGTTTTGAAAATCTAGAACTCGAGTTTTATAACATGATGACAAAACTTGAATCTGAAACCTCAAGTTTTGACTTCAAGTTCTGATTGCATGTTATGGAACTTCCAGTTTTGAAAATTTAGGACTCGAGTTTTTGAATTTGATCACAAAACTTTTTTTCAAAACTTCCAGTTTCAATATCTAGTTTTGAAAAGCAATTACAGAACTTGAGTTTGTAAAGTCTGGGACTCGAGTTTCAAAACTTCTTGACAGATCCAACACACTTTCAAAATCATTAAACCAGATCCCAATTTCTGCCACAGTTTAGGGTTTTTGTTATCATCAAAACAAGGTATCAACAACCTAAATAATAAAAAGTAAATAAGATAATATAAAAAACAAAATAAAATAAAACAAAATGAAATAAATGGATTTATAAGTTTAGTCCTTGATTTGAATTTCAAATTCAGAATCTTAGATTTCTTAATTTAAACTCAGAATCATAGATATACTAATTTGAATTCAGAATCTTTTAAATTAAGTTGATAAATCTCCAAATATATTTAATTTGAATTTATCTTTTGATCCCTATTTCTTTCAAGAATACCGTTAATTGGCTTTAATTTCATATAATAATCATTAATCATAATTAATGAATCAAAATCATTAAAAGTCCAATAATAGCATTAAAATCCCATAAAATGCAACAAATTTACTTAATAAAATATGACTATTTCAGAAAGTTTACCAAGAAAAGCTAAAAGCTAAAAGCTAAAAGCCCAAGAAAAGCTAAAAGCTAAAGAGGCAAGGTAGCAAGACTTCTAACCTCAAGCTAAATGTTATGAAAATGTTTTATGAAATATGCATGACCTGTATTGAAAGTTTATGATGATTGAAAGTGTGGATATGTGCTATTGTTTGCTATGGTCATATGCAATTAATTGTTACATGTTGCACATTTCATGAATTCACTCTTAAGTTAAAAGTTGTCATACATTTTTATAAAGTGTGTTAGATAGTTTTGCTATCGGGATTTTCCAAAATCTCATTATCTCTCACTATCCATTTTAGGTGGAAGCACAAGCAAGGGTATAAGAGCAAGGTTAATGGTGATTGAAGATGGCATATTGTTATGTTTTTGCTTGTGGAAGTATGGAATTTGATGTTTGAATGTTGGTGTAATTATGTAATCTAAACCTCAACTTGATAAATAATGAAATGCATGTTAATGCATGCATGATAATAACTAAGGAAGCTAGATAAGTTCATCATGCATTAAGAGAGGTTTGGAGGATGGTAACTAATGATTTCACCAAGCTTAGAAAAAGAAAAGTTTCCAAGTAAGGGGTCCCAAGACCCTTCAATCTGCCCAAATTTTGAGTGACGATGAAAAATAGCAAACAAGGCTAAATGAGCTGAAAATTTCAGTTAAATACTACACACTCCAAGCTTTAAATGAGCTAAAGTTTGCTAAATTTGGATATGTAGATAAAAAGTTATGATTTTCCAAAGTTAAGCGAAAATTTTAGAAAAAGAAAAAGTGACCATTTGATCAGTACTTCTTCACGGAATCAACTGTATTAAATGGGCAAGTATTTGGATCAATGAGTATTTTTCCCCTATATATCACTTTATAAGCTTCATTTCAAAATTGGAACCACTCAATTTTGATTTTTCTAGAATTAATTATGATTTTTCAAAGTTGGGCCAGAAATATGGAAATTCACCAAATGAATAGTAACTCATTTTGAAAATTTTTAATTTCACTTCTCTGGTCAATTTGAGTAACCCAAGGGTTAAAAGTGGTTCATTAGTTCTCTATTGTGAAGTTAATAGGGGAAATTAAGGAGTGCCATAATAGATGCCAAAGTTAGGAGTGTTGCTACCTTAATTTGAATTTTCCTTGAAACTTGTAAACTCTCTTGTTCACCCTTCCAAATTATCCCTTGCACAACTTAATGGCCTACACAATTCATAATACAATGGCTATTAATCCCAAGCTATTTCTGTAATTTCCCAAATTTCGTATTCAGAAATAAAGGTTGAACCGACAAATTACAAAATGATTTGAGCCTCGTAAATAAGAAAAATAGAAAGGAAAATGCCTATAGACAAGAAAGGATGATCGACTAAGTCCCAAGTCTTGAAAATTCTAAGTAAAAATGACCAAAGGGCAAAATATTCATTTGGCCTAATAATAAGGGTAAAATGGTCATTTTGAATAATAAGGCATAGAACACAAAATGTCATCAAATAATAAGCACATTTTGGTAATTTGGTCAAAAGTCAACAAAAAGTCAAAGTTAACCAAAAAGTCAAAGGCAACTCAAAGTCAAAGTTGACCAAAATGTCAAAGTCAACCAAAGGTAAGGTTGGAATTAAGAAAAAGTAGAAAAAGTGATGGTATTTTGGTAATTATGGCAAAAGTACAAGAGGTAGTGGCATTTTGGTAATTATGAGGAAAATAAGATAAGTAATGGCCTTTTCGTAATTAAGGGATTTCGGAGCTAAGGATGACTGGGAACTAATTATTTGAGGTAGCAGGAGTTCTCAAATACCAGAGACCTGAACTAAGAAAAGTTTAGTTGGGTCATAAAGTAATTAATAAAATTACTACCCGGTGTCCGGTGCGGACAGTTTCAAAGTACGGAGAACAACAGTGCCTGAAAGCCCGAAAAAAGTATTTTCTTAGAAAATTAATTACGAAAAATCCTGGAAGAATTTTGAGAAATGGAAAAGAGATGGAGAATCAGTGAAAAATATAGAATTTTTCTATGTCCTTAAGTCAAATTGACCGCCGAAAGCTCATTTTACGGTGTTGTACGCAAATTGAGGAATCTTGATGAGTTACGAGGGAAAACCAGAGATGCTATGAACTAGGACATGATGCCACCTAGGCAAGGAGGCCTAGGGAATTATGCCACGTGAGAGATAAAGTCTCAAGAGCAGTAAAAAGTTAGTTACCAGGGTAAAGGTTACTTTATGGAAATGTGTGCCACCGGATCAAGCAACTAGACCGGGTAGAGGCCCAGCCAGCAAACTTGACGCCTAGAGGGTCTGAAAACTCACTTTTTCAGCAAGCAATGAGACTAGGACAGGTGGCACAATCTCCATCAAGTATTCCAAGACTTGGTCACCAAGTTTCAATCTTAACCACACATTATGTAAGAAGCTTTTTACATAAGCTAACTCTCCTCTCTCTTCTTTCAAAATTCTGCCACCTCTCTCCCTCCATTTGGTCAGATTTTTCTCTCCCCCAAGCTCCCAAAAAAACGCCACTTTGCTCCCAAGGAAGAAGAAGAAGAAAGCTCTCACACAACCTTAAGGTAATCACCCAAACAACCAACTCTTTCCATTTCTCTACTCCTTGCAACTTCTACTACCTCTTTAATGGTTGATTTCCTTGATCAAAGCCCTATTTTTGAAGATGAAAAGTTAGGGTTTCAAGGTATGAAAATGGAAAAGAGAAGGCTTTTGAGGTAGAAAAAGGTTGCAAGTTCTTTCTTGAGTAGTAAAAGCTAGCTAGATGGTTTTTTTATGGTTGTTTGGAAGAGGTGCTGTCCATTTGGAAACCCTAAGTGTTTGGACGAGGTGCTGTCCATTTGGAAACTTGAGAGGGAAAGATGTATTTGAGTGGTATAATGCATGAAAAGTAATTCGAAAGCAAGGATATACATGCATATGAAAAGAAAAGTTGAAAAATCCAAACTTCCCTCTTTTGTTCAATTTTTCAAAAAATAAAAGAAATAGGAGTTAGATTTTGATGATTCTAATGCTTCCAAAGGATCCAAAATGAAGTTTTTTGTAGGGTAAAAATAAGAAAGGGATTTAAGAAGCATTAAGGACTAAAAACCAAGTTTGAACTTGTAAGGGTCTTGAAAATGCAAAAGGAAGCTTTATTGCGTTTTTGCAAGTTTTCTTGCATTATGATGATGGAAATTCATGAGCATATTATGGCATGATCTTTAGGAAGTTGAGACTTTCAAGAGCCTATTGGGAAGGTTACCCAAGAGAGCTTAAAGTTAAGAGAAAGCAAAGTTAAAGGTAGTAAGACTACTAACTCTTCAAAGCTATTTTATGAATTTGTGTGAATGGTGAATTGTTTTATGATATATGAGTTTGTGTTATGTGTATGGTATGTGACTTTGATTGCTATGGCCATATGCATGTTAATGTAATGTTTGAACATGTCACATGTATCTTGCTCATACACACTCCTTTAAAAGCATTACATGCACATTCACAAGTTTTTGTTAGTTAGTGTTGCTATTGGGATTAACAGAAATCTCATTATCCCCCAACTGACCATGTAGGTTGAAGCTCAAGCAAGGGTAAGGAAAATGTTTTTAATGAATGAAGATGATGTTCTTGCTTGCATGATTTTGTGTAAGCATATGAGTTGTCAAACTCTATTTGAAGATTATTGTGATTTGTAACCCTTAAACCTCAACATGAAGTAGCATGTAAATAAGTGATTATGCATGCATGAACATGGGCTAAAAGTTCTAAGTAATGATAAAGAGATAACCATGCATGATAGAGGTTTGTTTATGAACCAAAAAGAGGTTTTGGTAATTTTTAAGAGAAGTTGGATTTCAAAACAAATGGGTTCCAAAGGCCCTGGAAACTGACCCATTCCAACGTCAATGAAAAATAGCAAACAAGCTCCAAATGAGCTGAAACTTTTTACTAAGAAACTTCACATCCTAAGCTTTAACATGATATAAAGTTTGCGAAATTTTGATGTGTATATTAAGAGTTATGATTTTCCAAAGTTAAGGGAAAAATCAGGAAAAACTAGAATTGACCAATTGGACAGTAAATGGTTTCGCAATAAACTGATTCAAATGGGCAATTTTTTGGGCCAATGCATATTTGTCCCCTATAGGTCACTTAATTATCTAAATTTAGAAATTAGAACCACTTCATTTCAATTTTTCTCGAATTAATTATGATTTTTCAAAGTTGGGCCGGAAATCTGGAAAATTTCCTTGTGAACAGTAACAACGATTTTCCATTTTTGAAAAATTTCAAGTTCACATAAAAAGCCTAGTTTAAGTCATCCAAGGCACAAGAGTGGTTCATAAGTGATCTAATATAATCATAATAGGGGAAATTAAGAGGTATTACAATGAACTTTGGGCGTACGAACAAATTGAACACAAGTGAGCCACAAAAAACCTAGAGAGAGAAACATTGAAGAGCTAGCATGCTACCGGAGTTGGAATCTGTTCACGTGGATACTAATAAAGGGAAGTGATCAGAACCATTGGCTCTTAGAGATCTAGTTTCAAGAACTGAGAAAGGTATTATCCTAACTACTCTATCTAAACGCCTTGGACATATCCAAAAGAGGGATTAGAAAATTTTTGAAATTCAATTGTTCCGCTATGTGTGCATGTTCTAAACCCAACAAGATCTTCTAGCTTTTGGCTGGTACGAGAGATATTGAACTCAACTAAGCTATATTTTCCTGTAACTTTTGTTGCAAGCATGTAGCTTATCCCCTATTGCAAGCATGTAGCTTTGGTTGTTAGGCTACTTGCTTTGCACTTGTTTATGCATATGATTGTGATTTTCTTGTAACGTCTACTGCGCTCTTCCTAACACATGGCCTCTTCTAGCTTCCACAATAATCTCACCAAACAACAACGAACTAGTTAATTACTCGGACAAAATTAAGCACATTTACATGTTTCCTACAACAATGTGCACATGCTCACTTCTCTGCTTTATCACAAAACCAATAACTCGGCGTCGAAGCTTGAGCCTTGAGAAGAGCCATTTGGGCAAAATCTTCAGCATCCTTTTTTGGGGACTGGGGGATGGAGAAATATGGGTATCTATCTCGTACGTAATGTGACGCATGTTTGAAACGAATCGGTGACACCTTCCGTTGATGCCGAATTCAATCCCACATGCATCATTCTATTATTTTGTGACTAAAAATAAAAATCACTAAACAATAGTTAGGATGATTTACTCTAATATCCACGCAAAATTCTTAAAAGAACTTTAATTTAGTTGTACTTCATTTGATAATGACATAATTATGTTAATATAGTTAAAATAAGATCTAATTTTGTACCAAAAAAACATTTGCTGTTGACTGCAAAACAATCACAGTTTTAAAATTTCAATACGAAAATAGGGTTGCTAAGGGGAGAAAACTCAACCAATGAATGTAACAAGAAGGTGAGGACAGCTCCCCGTATAAATCCAAAGATATCGATTTACCATCCACTTCAATCAAACGGTGTGAACAAAATTACAAGTAAATCAAATAAATTAATCAAGCACATAGCAACCAATTCTGAAAATATATGTTGCACTACAATCCTTAATACTGGACTAAAACTTACATTAACAATAAAAAAATTCAAAATGATTTTATGCGAAATTCACTCATTCGTCTTGACGAAGGCAGACATGACACTTTTAGTATAAAGATGCAACACCTCTCTGCTCAAAGTCAGTCATTATCTTTTAGTTCCTCCACGTCATTGTTTAGTCCTTTGCTCGCAATTCTTTCGTTACCAAACTGCCCTTTTCCAAATTTAGCCTAATCTCCACTATCTACAATTAAAAACAATTAAGTTGATAATCAAGAGTAATCACAACAAATAAAAAAAATTCCCTTTTAACGCTATTTTGTTTTACTAACTCTGACACTAATTCTTTGAAAAACTATGCAATAATGCCCATGTAACTTGAAACAAAAACATCTAGAATGATATAGGAAATCACAGTCAAATATGGGCTTATCAAGTGCTTTAAGCTAAGATTCTCCATAGATACGCAAATATTGGTGAAGCGGGAGATTTCACCAAAACTTCAATTCATTAAGCCAAATCCAAATTTTTGTTCTTTCTTCATTCATTGGTCGCCTTAACCAACAAATATTTTGTTGATGTAGCTTAGTTGTTCTTTAATTGGTGAATTTGAATTTCTATTCTTTTCAGTTCATTGTTGGACTTCGGTCGCTAATTAATTTATTGAAAATTGACCATATAAAAAGGTGTGACACATTAGGAAGTAAAGCAATTAAAATATATTGAAATCATTCTAATTTGATCCTTAAATTTATACAGCATATTAGACCTTAATTATTTCAAAAAGTCATTATCTAGCATATAAGATATAATATCTTCTCGTGTTCAGCAATCACACATGTATGAATTTTTAGATTGTGGGTGGCATAATACATAGCTATACTACTACTTCCAAAATTCCATGACACAATTAATTACTGGTAAAGATTTAAAACTATCCTTGATCTTTTGCAAAAAGAGTTGTTAGCACTAAAAACAAAAGTTAGATGCAAAAACACTCAAAATCTTTTAAAACGGCCATAAAATGCCATGCCCGTTAATTTATGTGACGTTGACTGTGAGACTTACAAAGTTTGATGACCATGCTGATGTGGTCAGTGATGTGATGGTAATAATATGAAAAGGCGAAGTTGGCTTGTTGATACTCTGCACTTGCTGCTCAAATGACAAAGGCTAATACTCAGCACTTGTGAAATCAGTTTGTGGTAAGCTGAGCTGATGTTTGCCGATAAATAGAGATTTTACTCTCACAAAGTGAAGCTTGACCTGTTCCAGGATGTTACATTGGCGACTTGTCATTTTCCCCTTACTACCCTTCTTCTCCTATCCTCCTTCTTTCTCAAGCTGTGCAAGGCCTTCAAAAACGACAAGGACAATGAAGATCTCAGCTTTCTCAAAGAAGCTGATTATAGCTCGGCCTCCAACACATTAACCATATCTGGATAATTTAGATAATGGTTTTAAAGAACCCGAGGTGAATAACAAAGATGTTGTTGTATTGAAGGAGACTAATTTTAGTGATGTTGTGACGAAAAGTTAGTTTCTAATGGTGGAATCTTATGTGCCCTGGTGTAGTCACCACCAGGGTTTCAAGTCCTGGAGCTTCTATTCACTACTCTAGTTTATTCGTTTGTGTACAGCTACTGATTCTAGGCAGCCATCGGATTTCCTAGTGCTTACTTCCCCTTTGTGCTCAATTGCCAAATTGTGCTGCTGGGCTGCAACTTGATCTCCCCCACGTCGGGGTGTTTATGCTTCACTTACTACAATCGAGGCTGTAATGGAATCGGTGCCGGGATTCTCAATTTAGTGCTAAATTGTGCCATTCTATTGCTATTCTAACAGTCGGACTAGGCAATACATCCCACCTAGATGATAAGTCATTGAACCTTAGGTGAAATTAAGGGTCATGATATTTTAGGGCCATTTTTTAATGATTGTGGGCATATTTGCATTCAACTTTTGTTTATGGTGCTTACAACTCTTGTCTCAAAAGAGAAGAGGTATTTTTGAATATTTACCCATTAATTAATCTTGGATGAAACAAAACTAAGAAACAGATTGATAAATTCTTCACTTTATATTGACGTTGAAAACTTACAACTCAATAGAGAAATATGAATAATAAGAATATGAAAGAGCGGAAGTACATAACCTCTCTTGTTGAGTTAAATCTATTGTCAAAGAAAACAAAAATGTTACTCCTCTAACCTTAATGTAGGACCTAATTGAAGCATTGATCTTGTTCATAAATATAAAATCTATTCCTAATTTTTGCCAATTTTTCCAAATTGCTTCTACTGATGCTTTGTCAACAATATAATCAAATAGTAAAAGGATGTGAGAATTATGAAAGATGGTTATAATGTTTTTAAAAAACTTGAGATATACTTAATTAATTTAACTATGACCCTAACACAAAATGAATCAATTTTGTATGTTCATGTGTGAGTGTATTTCTAGGTTCAATATAAAAACTCAAGATTGAAAGAAAATAAAGGTTGAAGTTGAGTTACCTATGAAAAGGAATTATTTATTTTTCTTCATTTAGCAGAAAATGTCTCCTCGTCCTCATTGGTCACGATGTTGTCTTCCCCCAATTATTTAACTTCGCAGGATCTCTTTCCAAAAGCATAAAGAAGGTGTTGGGAAGGCATTTCACTGCTATTACTAGCACTGCACACATTCATCGATGATCTGTACCATTGTTCAACATCTTCCTCGCTTATCACACACCACCCACACTTGCTTATCACGAACTTATTATTACTCTGACTTCGCAAATCAACTTCCCCTTCGCATTGTACGTTCTCTGTGCGCTTAAATTTTTGCGTGTAAAATATGAATTCAATCTGGCCACGGTCAAATGTGAAATTGCTGCTAGGAAAATATAGAATCAACATCTGATGACGATCGTTTCTCATACCAATTCTACACAGGAGTTTGTCTTTGAAGAATTGATCTTGTGAAGCTTTATAAGTTAGATAAAACCTTCGAAGGAACACATCTTCACTGCATAATGGAAGGTCTAGATCTTGTAGAAGGATGCAAAGAGAGATTCCCCACCTTACACTTGTACCACAAAAATGAGAGATGTCTGGTTTTATAGACACAATGGAGTCAGACAGCACAAACCCACCTATCACATTATGATGATATTGATTAATATCTTTATTTGAGATTGCTCTTTCAGAAACTATTACAACATGATTATCTTGGAAACCATCAAATTTATGGAGAAATTGGAAATTTTGATTATGGAACCAATATGGGATGTCAATCTCCTGCATCCACCAAATTTTAACATCAACTCTATTCGAAGTCCTTGATGCAATGGACTTCGGAAAATCATTAGTGGATGCAAAGAAAACTGATAGAAATTCTGAAAAAGATAACGGTTGCATTGAAGGACAAACAATTGTGCATATATCCTTTAGGTTTGGCGGAAGATCTGGCAAATATTTGAGATATGGGCAGTTACCCAATCGAAGTCGACTTAGAAGAGAAAGATTAGCAACACATCCAGCAGGAAGATGGGTAAATTTGTTTATCTCTAATTCAAGTGTTTCCAATGATGATAAGCAACTAAGATCCTCTGGAATTGACCCATCATGAAGATTACAATTAGATAAGTTTAAATACTTCAATGAGGAAAGATGTGAGAATGAAGGAGGAAGAACACAACTTCCACCAGGTAGGTTGCTAAAATCATTACCACTTAGATTGAGGACCTCCAACGATGTTAAGCAACCAAGGTCATTTGGAATTGATCTAGCATTTATGTTGCATTCTTTCATAACCAACTTCTTTAGTGATGCTAGACGTGAGATGAAAGAAGGCAAAACTAATCCAGTGGGAGCTTCATGAATACCAAACCCTAATGCCCTTCGAATTGGGCAAAACAAGCTCCTTACAAATGAATCAAATGTTGCATTTTGGCCATTACATCCATTGGAATATAATTTCTTCAAATTTTGTAGGTTAACGATGGATGAAGGTATTTCCCTTATAGCAGTACCACTCAAATCAAGCTCCTCTAGACATTCATTTTCACCAATATTTTGTGGTAATGAGGAAAATTTTGTGCACCCAGAAATATTGAGAACTTCGAGGGATTTCAAAGTAAAAGTGGAACATGGAAGACAAACAAGGTTCTTGCAATTTTCAACATCAAGAACCAACAAGTTGGTCATATTTTCCCCAAATTCGGGAAGCTTTTTAACTTTCAAGCACCCAGAAAGAATCAATTTCTTCAGTGAATCCATTTCCATCCTACCTGGAAGAGCTTTAAGATTCTTGCACTCTTTCAAATTCAGTACAACAAGATTCTTATGTTGTCCAAGTGATGGGTGAACTTCAACAAGTTTTATGCAACCCTTCAGAATTAGTTGCTCAAGGTTGGGCAGCATTGAGAAATTAGGAGTTTTTATGAAATCTTCAGAATAGCTTAAGTCAATAAACGTTAACATTCTTGACATCTGCCCCAAAAAATAAAAGAGTAAGTGTATTAGCTTTTCAATAGAGAAGTGTATATTGAGTTATTTTTCTTAAGGTAAAAGGAAAAAAGGAAACAAAAGGTCTTACTTGGGTTCTCTACCAAAGCTGTGTGATCCTGCTATGGTGCATTCTAAGGAGCGCAAGTTTACCAAGATGAGCACCACAAGGCAACGATTTCAAAGGATAAGCTTTCCACTCTAGAATTTTTAATGAACTGGGAAGAAGTTTGAGACCTTGAGGTAGGTTCACATCACATAGTATGATGAGTATTGTGAGGCTACACATCATAGAGAATGCTTCAGGGTCCCAATTAGCTTCATATGGTGAAGGTGATTGAAGATGTATAACTTGTATCAGATTGGTGCCCTAGAAAGCAAAAAAAAAAAAAAATCAATATCGAAACAATGAATGAGGAATGATATTGATCAATACAATTTTTAAATAATAGCAAACTTTAATTCATCTCTAAATAGAAGCTACTTACTTTGTTTTTTGACATCACATAATCGATATCTTCCCTTGACCACAACCTGCTACGTCTGCCAGCATCATTAGGTGATTCTTCCAGAACAATACTTCTGCCCATTTGTTGAAGGATACCGTGCATACCCAAAAGACATGAACCCTTAAAACTATAATATTCTGTTAACAAGCATTTCTCAACAAGTTCTCTTATGCCAAGTGTTGGATAAAGATTACCGCATATTTCAAATATTTGTGTCACTCTGTCTTTGGTCATTCCCTTGAAAAAACAGGCTACATCTAAAAATATTTTCTTTTCCGTATTGCTTAATGCATCATAACTGATTCTAAGTCTCTTTAGAAGATTGTCCGGTGGAAACTTTTTAATTTTTTCCAGAGCTTCTTTCCATTCAAGTTCACTTCTTCCACAAAAATAAGAACCCAACACTTCAAGAGTTAAAGGAAGGCCTTGAGCATGGTGGATGATGTCTTCACACAACTCCGAATACCCTTCTTTTGCTTCATCCATTTTAAAAGCCTTCTTACAGAACAGTTGAAGAGATTCGTCATTGTTTAAAAACTCAGCCTTATAAGTTTCAAATTCTCCATGTTCTATCAATACATGCATATTTTTAGTTGTCACAATTACTCTACTACCTGGACCGAGACAAGCTTTCTTTATACAGAGGTTCTCTAGTTGGTTTATTTCACTCACATCATCTAACACAACTAGAACTTTTTTGTTGGATAGCAGGTTTCTTATTATTGTCTTTCCCTCGTATGTTTCATCAACTTCCATGCCTTTTATCTTTAGTTTGGAAAGTAGTTGTATTTGCAAGGACACCAAACCCTTGGCTTCAGAGCTTTCTTTCACATCAGCAAGAAAACAACTAATATCAAATTGGGGAAATATTCTCTCATAGATATTTCTTGCAAGAGTTGTCTTTCCAATACCAGTCATGCCCCATATTGCTATTAAGCGAACATCATGACAAAATCCAATCTTTAAAAGTGAATTCACTTCTTCTACTCTTGGTTCAATGCCAATGAGCTCATTGTTGAAACAATATGACAAATTAGGTCGTACCTTTGCCCATACTTCTGCTGAGATTTCTTCAATGAGTTTTGCTTCATGCCTACACAGAGAAAGGTATAAGAAATAGCTATTTAGGATTTCTTAACTAGGGTAAATTCAAGATTTCATGATTTTCTAACTTGGTGATCCAGACAAAATGTTGCTACCTGTAGAAATTTTATCTCTAGAAGATAACTGTAATGAAATATCAATGTGGTAGTGGTTTTTATAGCATACCCTTATGTACCAATAATTTAGTATATGACTACTAAATTAACATTGGAAGACAGATGTAGAAAAAATAGATAGAAAACCAAAAATGTATAGATATGTGTGTACTCGTGATATATGGGTATGTCATATAGATGTGTTAATTTATCATATAGATGCATACATGTAGGCATATATCTCTCACAACAACATTTATTGTTTTTGACATAATTTGGTGAGGATTCTAATAACGTTCCATAATATACAAAGGGGGACAATTTTCACCCACGGTAGTTGGTCTCATGGTGTGGATAAGTTAAATCACGAAGTGGATGAACTCTGTTCTAAGCCCCAACTTGTTAAAAAAGATCATTTGGGAGAGGCATTTTGGTTAAAAAGTCTCAATTCAAATTAATTAGCTACTTAAGAATTTGCTAAGATGATTTAGAAAAAGTCAGATATTGGGTCACTCATAAGTTATAAAAACAAAAAGATGGGACAATTTTCGAGTGTAGCCATAGGGTGCAAAAAATTGTTGCCTTTTATGGGACCAATAGAATATGTAATTTTGAAAACGTTGCCGATGGTTTAAGGTAACAGTTAGAGTACTTAAAGATGAATTTTTTAATTAGGATCCTAAAGTGAAAAATATTAAAGTGTCTCTGTGGGTCTATACATGGATAAGTTTATCCACACGCTCTTGCTATCAAGTGACCTACAAATTCCCTAATTCTAGTTTCTTCTAGATGTAACAAGTGGCATAATTACATTGAATGGAGTGTTATATATTGATGTATATTCACTGCACAGATATATACAAAAAGAAATGAATATACAATTTGGTATTGCCTTTGTCTTCTTCTGTGTCATTATTCTAAGATGATAAAATTATGTTGTTGGATTGTTCATTTCGTGCCGCCCATTGATGAGCTGAGCCATTCTCCTTGTGCGGATTAAGTTCATATAACTAGTAAATTAGATAATCAATCGGCTAATAATCAATTAAAATATTTGATGTTTAATTTTCCAATTTGAATAATTAATTTCAACCCTTGAATATGAAACAGTAACATAAAGAGGCCATTGACAATATTTTTTAACTACAAAGAGAGAAATTTATGTGTCTTTCTAGAAAACCTAAAAAGAAAACACATAGGCGCGCACACAAACACAGAATTGTTCATCCTTTCTGGATTGGTGTATTTGCTGTAAAACTATAATTGAATTTAGGTTCAAAATATTATTTCAATCAATAGCATATAACAAAAGTTTTGAGAAAGATATGATGCATAAGAAAAGAGTCAGTGACAGAATCACCAAAAGGTTAAACTCTACAATATCAAAATTTCTTCAACAAAAATATTATATATTAAACAACTAGTAATAATTCAATTTTTTCAATTTAGAAAAAAGGTATTTTAAAGAAAGCAACAAACACTTTTTACAAATAACTAATAAGCCTTTTTCTATTTCTTCAAAGAACAAATTTCTTGAGTTGTTAAAAAGGCGAATCAAAACTCGTGCTGTCAATATATCAATACAAATTCAAATACAAAACTCACTGATCGGTAGAGTTATAGCCAGATATATTCGCAACTTCTTCTAAGGCATCTTTCCAACTTTGCACTTTCTCTTTGTTATCAGCAAATCTGTCACCATGTTTTTGAAGGGCAAGAGCGAAGGTCCCTCTTTGATGACGCACATCAGATGGATCAACCTTGTAGAAGATTGGAATAACTTGTCTACCCAAAAATTTTTTAGATGCAAGAATCCTTTGAAGTTCAACCAAACACCAACTAGAAGAAGCATAACTTTCAGAGAGAATAACAAGAGAGACGAGAGATTCATCAATTGCCTGTAGGAGTTGATTAGAAATGACCTCT
>JANTPZ010101710.1:0-41690 GCA_025593235.1 Vachellia pachyceras
GGGGGGGGAGAGGAATGATGAGGGGGAAAAAAGACAATTGATACATTTCCTCCCCTTCATTTTTCCATCCAAACACATTTATCTCCCCACTCCCTCTAAAATCCCCAACCAAACGATACCTAAGCTTTATATCTGAGTCATAATAATATTTACGTGAACATGATTTTCTAACATAACATATTCACTTGTTGCAACTTGTTAATTTCCAACCTAAATTTCAAAGCCGATGATGAAGGACAGACAAGCCTAATTAAAGGGGCCCATTTGACGTGATAATTTCACTGTCATTGCACTTATTTGGTTTGCATGTTCAAATCACGTTACATATAAGTTGAGATAAAATTCTTCTTACATATTTATTTTGAATCTGTAAAATCGTTCTCATAATGGATTTCCAAAGACGCATATTGGTTAGGGATTGGTCGCTGTTCAAAATTAATGGCTTCACTCGTGGGACCAACGTTAAGGAAAGCAAAGGCAAGAATAAAATGGAGGCAAAAGACAGAAGCATAGGAGAAATAAACACTACCATTTTTCTGGTGAAGAAAAGGGAAACACTACTCTCAAGTCAATTGACTTTTTTCATCTCCATAAACAATTCATTCTAAAGATGCTGATAGCATCAGTTTTCTTCCTCTTGATGCTGCTTCCCCTTGTGTTTTCCTTAAATTTTAGCTTCACTGGTTTCCAGGAGGACGATAACAGAATATCATTAGAGAAATCAGCTCGCCTTGTGGGAACATCCATTGACTTGGTAACCCAGCACAATGACAGTATCGGTAGAGCCACATATCACGAACCGATGCACTTGTGGGACAAAGCCACCGGGAAACTCACAGACTTCACCACCAATTTTACCTTTGCGATCGATTCACAGCGAAGAATTCAATTTGGAGATGGGATGGCCTTCTTCTTAGCTCCAACGGATTCAAAGCTTCCTGATATTTCAATAGTGGTGGCTGGAGGTGGTATGGGTCTGACTACTGGAGGTAAAGAAAGGATGCTTAATTCAAAAGATCATCCATTTGTTGCGGTTGAGTTTGATATCTTTCCCAATATCGAAACCTATGATGGCTGGGATCCTGAGTATGTACATGTGGGTGTCGATATCGATTCTATTAAATCTGTTACAACTGCGCAATGGGACGCTAATATCACAGGATGCGCAACAAATGAGGCTTCCATCAGCTATAATGCAAGTACACATAATCTAAGCATCTCCTTCACTAATGGTTTTGATCGTTTTAACAATGCTGTGTGGCGGCATCTTCATCATATAGTTGACCTAACAAAGTACTTGCCTGAACGGGTTACATTTGGTTTCTCAGCTGCCACAGGACAACTTTTTGCAAGACACAGGCTCGATGCATGGAGTTTCTACTCAGAGGAGTTCCCAGATATTGTTGCTTCCAGTCCAACCCCAACCCAAAGCGCGAGTCAAAGCCCGAACCCAAGCCTAAGCTTGAGCAAAACAAATAGAAAAGTCTTAGCACTTGCCACAGGGCTAGGGGTCGTTGGAGGGTTGGTTTTAGTTTGTTGGGTGGTATGGTTTATCTTGTGGAAGAACAAAAAGACAATGGAAGATGATGAGTCCCACGACAACATGAGTGATGATTTTGAAAGAGGTACAGGGCCCAGAAAGTACTCATATGTTGAACTAGCAAGTGCTGCAAATAATTTTAAAGATGGACAAAAGCTTGGACAGGGAGGATTTGGGGGTGTCTATAGAGGTTTTCTCAAAGATTTGAATTCCTATGTTGCCATAAAGAGAATATCAAAGGATTCTAAGCAAGGGAAGGAGTTTGCTTCAGAAGTAAGAATTATCAGTCAACTAAGGCATCGAAACTTAGTGCGGCTGATCGGTTGGTGTCATGAAAAGAAAGAGCTGTTGCTAGTCTATGAGTACATGCCACATGGGAGTTTAGATTCTCATCTCTTTCAGGATGAAATGTTGCTGACATGGGCAAATAGATTTAAAATAGCTCAAGGCTTGGCCTCTTCACTGTTGTACCTGCACGAAGAATGGGAACAATGTGTGGTTCATAGAGACATAAAACCAAGCAACATCATGCTGGACTTTGACTTCAATGCAAAACTCGGAGATTTCGGATTAGCTCGGCTTGTAGATCATGCAAAAGGAGCACAAACTACAGCTTTAGCAGGAACTATGGGCTATATGGCTCCTGAATGTGTCACCACCGGAAGGGTTAGTAAAGAATATGATATTTACAGTTTTGGAGTTGTGGCTTTAGAGATAGCTTGTGGAAGAAAACCCATCAACCCCAAGGCCCCAGAAGATGAAATAAACATAGTTAAATGGGTATGGGATCTCTTTGGAAGTGGGAGAATCTTGGAAGCAGTTGATTCAAGACTAGAAGGAGATTTTGACCATGATGAAATCAAATGTTTGATGATTGTTGGGCTGTGGTGTGCTCATCCTGATCAAAACCGTAGGCCTTCGATAAGGCAAGCAATTCATGTGCTTAACTTTGAAACTCCATTTCCTGGTCTTCCTTCAAGTTATCCCATTCCAACATATAATGAAATTCCTGCACCGTCATCATTTTCAATTGTCTCCAGCACCAGTGCTTCAGAGGTAAGTCAAAACCAGAATATAAGCTTTAGTTCCAACACGAACTCTTCTGGTTTCACTACAACTTGAGTTCTGATGATAATACATCTCACCAAGTGGATCACTTTTGTTCTTGCACAAAAATTAATTATTGTTATTGTTAGTTTTTGCCAATTACACAATGTTAATTTGTATTCTCATTTCTATGTACTGTTGAGCTTGAGGATACTTAGCTTTTCAGGTAATCTAATGTTGCCTTTTCCCCTTTTCTAAGAAACGAAATTATGTTGTAGTATTGTTCATTTGTGCTCATTCCACTTGGAAGCTGCTTGAGCGAAGCCATTGCAAATGAGATATTATGTCGAAGGATTTTTGTATGAATTAAATAAAATTAATAATAAAAAATGGGAAAAGTGTGGCTCTATGGAGTGGAACCGATTTCCATGCTTGGGAGGTTTACAGAGTAAGCAGGCATTTCTCCCTGATTAGGGTTAAAAGGTAAAAATAACTCCGAATAATTTAAGAATGAATCATGATCATATGGAAATTAACAAAGGGTCATTTTGGATCTGAATGTTTTGAATGTGACATTTTTACCCCTTCTGTTAAAAATGTTAACTTTTATGATTAGTCCTCTAATGTAAAAATTAGTTAATTTTGATGATTAATGTTAACATTTTTAACTGTGACGGTAAAAATATCCAATTTTAAAATTCATAAATTTAAAATGATGCATCCATAATTTTAATATGAGAAGTGCTCAATCTTAAAAACTTCCAGGATACTTTTACACCCTTAACTACATATTCAAAATTTTTAAATAGAGGTTAGGGAAGCAAAGAAGGCTGAGGAAGTGAATTGGCGAAGATGATGATGGTCGAGAGCAATCCCACAAGGAAGCACATCTTACTGGAACGGATCTCAAAACGACCACTCCCTCCTTAGCTGGACGTCATTTTTCTGCAAATTCCCCCACCCACCGTCCTAATTCAAACACTTCCTTCCTATCGGCCGCGGCATCACGCAGTCGCCTCACTTCCACAAAGAAACGTAGATTTCAACCACCTCTCATGTTCCGATTTCTCTGAAGCCGAAAAAAGCCGATGAAGAAGCTTCTATCATGAGTTTGCACTTTCTCGGTTATGCCTTTAAAGGTTCTGACTTATGTTGCTTTAATTGTGATTCTGACTCAATTTGGCTTTTTTAACTTTGATTTCTGCTCTCTTCCGTTTTTATCAGTGGGAACTTATAAATTATCTGCCCTCGTGAGATTGCGATTCCGTATCCAGTGCTTGCGGTGTCAATGTCAATGGATATTGATTTTCTTAGGTTTAATGGAACACTTGTCTTTCTCAGATTCACAGACAGGGAACGAATAATTGTATTATGACCCAGTGTTAGGTGGGATTCCAGCACAGTGCTTTCTTACTTCCTTTCATTCTTTCCCCCCTTTCCGTGAATTCTTGATCTGTTGTCTCTTATGCTTAAATCATTCAGGAAGCTTCTCATCACAGAATTTGGAGATCAAATTCTCGGCTGATCTTTCTTGTTAAGATATTTGTTGACTAAAGAAGGTCGGGAATATGAGAAAAATTAAATGAATAAGAAAGATAAAAGATGCTAATTGTTGTAGCTCCTTGATGCTAATGGAAATAGAAATCAAACTAACGTGTGAATGGCTGGAAAATCTGGAAAATTATTTTAGAGTCTCTAATGAATGACATTAAATTAATTACGCATTAGTTCACTGTCCCTAGTGCACATTCATTAGGCATATGTATCACTCGTAGTTTTTTATTTTTTATTTTCAATCTGCATTCACTGTCCTCACCTCGTGCACCTAAATACACAGGGTTGTTATGGAAGTCGATTGTCAAAGAACAAAGTTTGATTTTACCGAATGATTAATTGTCTAGTAGCTGCTTGTAAATTCAGGGCCAAAAGCTCTCAAGAGAGAATAGTGTAGAAATTTTGACAACTAATCTTATCAAACAATTTGGTCCTAGGTAGAAAGCACATATCAAGTTTGATTTACCAACTGTTATGCAGCCAGCTTTTGCTTTGCTCTCCCACTCTAAAAGTGCGGCCAAAAATATGGCTTGTCCAAAGCCCAGTTGTCCGTGCTAATTTTTTGTATGCAAACAAGGATGAATTAAAAATAGTCCTACTATCGATCTTGCTTTCCATCTGTAGTCCATATTTATATGCTATAAATTCTCTTCCCTCTTGATTTCTGCGTAGTCCTGCGGAAAAATGGCAAGGAACCGGTTATATGAATAAAATCTTTGTGAACAAGCATCCTTGCGCTGTTTAAACTTAATTAAGCATATCTATTGTCCAAACCTATATCAAATAATCCCATCTAATGCTCATTGTTTGAATCGTGTCTCACTGATTTGTGGTCAGCTTTATCACTTTGGCATACTATGTATTTTAGTGTTTTTTTAATGCACGTGTATTTTTTGGGTTGGTATTGCTGATTTGTTGGGAGGTTATGATGGCCAAAACAGAGTCTGCTTTAAGAGTTACACAATTTCATTATTGTTTCCTTTCTGTGGAACAAAAACATTTTTTATATGAATGAAATCTGGTAAGAAAGAAACTAGCAATGAACCAACATGCATAGCCATTTAATAAATTTATTTTTGTATCCTGAAATTGTGTGGTTCTTTCTTTACTTGGTCTCCTTGTTTCTGCTGTTGGGCTTTTTTTTCGTGCTGCTGGTTCAATAAGAAGGAAATGTTTCTGTCGTTCTCCTTTATCCACTTTATTCTAGACAATTCTGTTTTTTTTAGCCATGATTCATGCCCCTAAAATCCTGTTCATCCGCTTTTCTTATTCTTCCTGATTCTACATTTCTCCATATAATTCTGAAACAAAGAGTACACTATTTTTTGTCTGTTTTTGACGCTGCTCATTTGACAAACTTTGGTTTCTTGTTACTACAACATTAATGTTCCAAATAAATCAAATTAAATTGTTGGAGTTTGATACATAAGCACATGCATATTCTTTGGGAGATTAGGTAAAGGAGCTTCAAAATTCAGCACCTGAATCACTTGCTTGATAGAGGGCCTGGATGAAGAATCTGGATGAGCGCACCAAATGCCTAGAACGACTAATTGTTGCATTTGCTTCTCATCAAATGCACCACATAATTTTGGGCCTGCTACTTCAATGAACTTTCCCATTCCTTAGAGCTCCTAAGCCCACTCCACTACTGTTGTTTCATTCTCATCATTTAGGTCCATGGGTTTTCTTTCACTGACAATCTCTAACACAACAACTCCAAAGCTGTAAATATCAGATTCTCTACTAGCCTTGCCTCTAGTGAAATATTCAGGGGCAATATAGCCCCGGGTCCTTCTAAAACTGTGGTCCATGATCCTTTCTCATGATCCTCTAGTCTAGCTAAGCCAAAATCACCAAGCTTAGCATTGAAACCTGACTGAGTCTAACATAAGGTTACTTGTTTTAATGTCTCTGTGAAGCACATATTGCTCCCATTCTTCATGCAGGTACAATAATGCCGAAGCCAAATCTAAAGTTATGTGTGTAACACCTCCTATTTTCTCCTATATCCTCATATTAGATCCTTTTTGAACCACTTTTGGGCCTTGAGTAACTCAAATCTAAATTTATGTGTGTAACACTTCCTATTTTCCCCCTATATCCTCATATTAGATCACTTTTGAACCACTCTTGAGCCTTGGGTAACTCAAATTGGGCTTTTTATGTGAACTTGAATTTTCGAAAGCGTAGAAAAACGTTGTTACTGTTCACATGACATTTTTCCAGAATTTTGGCCCAACTTTGAAAAATCATAATTAATTCTAGAAAAATCAAAATAGAGTGGTTCTAATTTCTAAATTTAGCTTATTAAGTGATCTATAGGGGAAAAATACTCATTGACCCGAAAAATTTCCCATTTGAATAAGTTTATTTTAAAAGCCCGCACTGCTCAAATGGTCATTGTCCAGTTTTTTCTTTAACTTTGGAAAATAATATCTCTTAATGTACACATTCAAATTTCGCAAACTTTATATCATTTTAAAGTTTAGGATGTGTAGTATGTAACTGGAAAGTTTGAGCTCAATTGGAGCTTGTTTGCTATTTTTATTTCCCACATGAAATAGATTCATTTTTCAGGGCATTTGGAACCCTTTTCACTTGCAAACTTGATTTTCTTGTAAAATCCTTTACAACCTCTTTTGACCAGTGAGTTTCCCTTATTGCATGCCTATTTTGCCTAACTTCTTTGATATTATTCATGCATTCCCCCACTTTTACCATCACTCATGTAGAGGTTTATGGTTACAACACCACAATCATATTTGAACATCATCCAAACATAACTTGCAACTTCCATAAGCAACGCATATCATTATGATTTCTTTAAGCATCAAACACTTTCTCCTTACCCTTGCTTGAACTTTCACCTACATGGTTAGTTGGGGGATAATGAAATTTTTGAAAATCCTAATAGCAAAACTAACTAACAAAACTTGTGAATCGGCATGTAATATTTTCCAACATGTGTGTATGATCAAGATAAATATGACATATTCAAATATTACATTATCATGCATATGGCCATAGCAATCAAGGTCACATATCATACACAAAACATCAAGCTCATACATTGTAAAATAATGTACAATTCACAACAAGTTCATAAAATGATTTAGAACAGTTAGTAGTCTTGCTACCTTGTCTCTTTAATTCCTTTGCAACTTGAGTCCTTTTTGCTTACTTTCCCAATGAGTTCTTTGGGTTCTTAACTTCCTAAACATCATACAATAATATGCTCATAAATTTCTAGCCACTAACAAGGCAAGAAAAATCATAAAAATGCAATATAACACATATTGCTCTTTCAAAACCCTTAAAGTTTTGTAACTTGTTCTTTTGATTTCAAAAGCTCCCCAAATCTTTTTTTTTTACTTTTATTTTACACAAAACTTCATTTTGGAGCCATTGGAAGCATTAGAATTATCAAAATCACACTCCCTCTATTTCTTTTGATTTTTCAAAAATCTGCACAAAAGAGTGAAGTTTAGATTTTTCATGTTTTCTTTACATATACATGTGTATTCTTGCTTTCCAACTTCTTTTCATGCATTAAACCACTCAAATACATCTTTCCCTCTCAAGTTTCCAAATGGGCAGTACCTCCCCATATATTTACGGTTTCCAAAATCCTAACAACAATACCCAACAACAACCAAAACAACAACTTTCCTTAAATAACTCTTGACAACTTAAAGAGAAGCTTGCAACTTTTAATATTTCTTAAAACCTTTCATTTTCCATTTTCACCTTTTGAAACCCTAGCCTCTCATCTTCAAAGAGTGACTCATTCAAGAAATCAAAGCATTAGAAAGGTGAAAGAGGTTGTAAGATTCAAGAGAAGATGTTGATTTGGGTGCTTGGAACTTTACCTTGCTTATGAACCATCTTCTTCCTCCTTCTTGGCTTCAAAATGGCGTCACCTTGGGAGCTCTTGGGGGAGAGAATTTTCAAACAAAAGAGAGAGTGAGAGAGTGACGGTTTTGAGTGGAGAGAGAAGTGAAATTGGCTTAAATGAAAAGCTTCTTTCATAATTTGTGGTGGTAATTGATTCTTGAAGACAAGTTTGCCTTTACTTGGTTGTGGTTGTGTCACTTGTCATTTCTTGATTGCTTGGTGAGAAGTGGTCTTTTGGCTTCCCTTGCAAGCCTGGTTGGGCTGACCGGTTCCCTGGCTCTCCGATTACTTGATCCGGTGGCACGCATTTCATGTGACTTTTCTTTCATGTGGTGCCATTCCTTAGGTCTCCTTGCATTGGTGGCGTCATCCCTTCCTCAAAATACCCTTGGTTCTCTTCGTAAATTGTCAGGGTTCCTCGATTTGCGTGCAATACCGTAAAACGGGCTGCCGGAGGCCAATTTGACTTAAGAATATAGAAAAATTCTATATTTTCCCCTTATTCTCAAGCTTTTTTCCGTTCCTCAAAATTCTTCTCGGATTTTCCGTAATTAAGTTTCTAATAAAATACTTTTTCGGGCTTTTCAGGCACTGTTGTTCTCCGTACAATGAAAATGCTCACACCGGATACCGGGTAATAATTTTATTAATTATTTTTGACCCAACTATACTTTTCTCAGTTCGGATCTCCAGCATTTGAGGACTCCTGCTACCTCAAATAATTATTTCTCGGTCATCCTTAACTCCGAAATTCTTTATTTACCACTTATTTATGAAAATGCCACTACCTTTTCTACTTTTGCCATAATTCCCAAAATGCCATCACTTTTTCTACTCTTTTTTTATTCCAACCTTGCCCTTGGTTGACTTTGACATTTTTTGTCAACTTTAACTTTTTGGTCAACTTTCACTTTTTGGTCAACTTTGAATTTTTGTTGACTTTTGACCAAATTACCCAAATGTCCTTATTATTTGATGACATTTTATGTCCTAGGTCTTTTTAATCAAAATGACATTTTACCCTTGTCATTTGTGCTAAATGACCCATTTTGCCCTTAGGTCATTCTTACTTAAAATTCTTAAGATTAGGGACTTAGTCAATCATGATCTTTCTTATCTAGAGGCATTTTCCTTTCTATATTTTCACATTCATGGCTTTAAATCATAATATAATTTACCGGCTTAGCCTCCAATTCCTCTCACAAAAATTTACAGATATTACAATGTGATACCTCACATGCCATGTCAAAAAGCTCTTTCCATTACATAAATGTGAATCTAAGCTTCCATTTGGCATGTATTCATATATAAGTAGTACTACCAGAAAAATGCCATTTAGCGATGGAAAATTCATCGGTAAATGGCTATTTTCCGTTGCTAAAATGAGGGTCGCTAATATTTTTATCGCTAAATGGCTATTTTCCATCAGAAAATTTCCATTTGCGATGGATTTTTTTGTCGCTAAATGACATTTTTCTGGTAGTATAGGAAATCTTTTTTCTTGTGACACCAACCAATGAGTTGTACCAGATTCTTATGTCTTAGTTGGCTAATGATCTTCATTTCAGTTGTATATTCTTTTATCCCTTGTTTAGACTCTTTGAATATCTTCTTTATGGCAACATGTGTGTTTAGATCTTTCAAAAAACCTTTGTAAACTCCACTAGAACCACCATGTCCAAGCTTGTTTTCTTCTGAGAAATTATTTGTTGCAGTTACCAATTCATCATGACAAAACTTATTTGGACCACTGCACCTTTGAAATTCATCATCCATGTTCAGTTCACAAATTAACTCTCCTTCATTCCCTTCTACTTTTATGGTCAATAACTGTTCTTTCCCTCCAGTTTTTTGACACTTCCTTAGTAAGAAGTAAACCAATCTTGAGGAACTCATAGCCATACATAGACTAACTTCCAGATATACCTTTGTCAATTTAGGACTGGTTATGTCTAGGGTTATTGTTGGTATGTTTTTACCATGATCAAAGCTTGAACGAAATTGCCACGACCTCAGGGTAAGGTTCTGTAAAGCATCTGCTGTTGTAGCTGAGAAACCGACAATAACCCTCTTTGGCTAGCAGTTTCTTACATCAACCTTATGAGAAATATACTGTGTTGTAGATCCATAAAATCTATCATGCTGTGTATAACAAACACTTAAACAAAAAGTAGTTGATTTATAGCTAATAATACACTCATGGTAGTCTCTCCAGTTGTATAACCAAACCTACAAGTTTGCTGGAGTTCATTGGGCTTTGTAAAAAGTTGTAAAGAGATGCACTGAATAACTTATACTTATTCATACGTAGAGGAGGGAAATTTATATACAATATGGGAGCATCACACATAAATGCTCTTAATGACTAATAATACTTTTAATGACTAATAATGACTAACAATCTTCTAATAATCATAACCGATTCCCTAAGAATAATATCTGATTATGTATTAATTACAATATATTTACAATATCTTTACAGTTCCCCTCAAGTTGGAGCATAGATGTTAATCAAACTCAACTTGTTACAGAGATAGTTGATTCGAGCCCCATTCAAGGCTTTGGTAAACAGATCACCTATCTGGTCTCTAGACCTCACATGTCCTGTAAAAATAATATTTTATTTGATTTTATCCCGAACAAAATGGCAATCGATTTCGATGTGTTTTGTGCTTTCATAAAAGACAGAGTTGGAAGCTATGTTTAGAGCCACTTTATTGTCACACCACAACCTTGCTGGTAATGAAGTTTTGAGACCAACCTCCCTTAATAGTTGATAGATCCACACTATCTCACACACTGATTGTGCCATAGCTCTATACTTTGCTTCAGCACTAGACCGATATATCACATTCTGTTTCTTACTTCTCCAGAATACTAAATTTCCACCCATAAAGACACAGTATCATGTAGTAGACCTTCTAGTAGCTTTCGGTCCACCATAGTCTGCATCACAAAAACACTCAATATCTGTATGTCCATTATTCTTGTATACTATACAACGACCTATGGATCCCTTTAGTAATGCAAGACATGTTCTAAGGCCTCCCATTGGTTAACAGTTGGTGATGCCATGAATTGGCTGAGTGTAACACCCCAAAATTTTAACCAAAATACTTAATGAAATCCTCTATGTATAGATAAATGATGATTTCCAAAAAGGTTCATTAAAACATATCACTAATCCAGTCAATAAATGTTATCAATATCAGTTCAAATATTTCCAAAATATCAGAGTAAATAGAAATAAAATGTGGAAGTCTTAGAGTCATATCAATTCAAAATGATAGCATGTGCCTAAGGCCACAAGAGAGCCAACAAGGCTCATTCCATATATGCCTTCCCTTGTTGCCTATTAGAATAATCACCTGAAAATGTTAATATAACGGGGCAAGATTCAACGCTCCAGTAACTTTGAAAGTTTCTATCACACACAAGCAAACGTTATAATATTAAAAAGGAACAACCGATTTACAAAATACATTTGTATATATATATAAAGTAAACATAGTACAAACAATTTCATATTTTCTTTTATAATTATGCAACTCACAATCATCATCACAAATAATGCATAATAATGTAATATGCAATCACCCTTATAACATCGTCTATCCTTATTCCGCTGATTGGAGCCATAAGCTAACACATCGTCCAATAGAAACTCATCTATGTAACTGGATTGTCTCAAGCTCACTAGTTTCTTAAGATACACCGGCTAAAGGTATAGAGCTCAAGTCTGGATTATGGCTCCCCTCTATAAAAGAAAACCCAGGAGGTGTCACATGTCCCACAATTCCAATGCAATCCTAGCCAAAGGAAAGACACAGGTAAAAGGGCCCTACGATTGCCATCCACTATGCAACGAGTGATGACTTATCACGTAATAAAAATCGTCATACATATTTTCCATCCATACTCCAACCCAATTACATTGTGATCGCCATGACAGTTATAAAAATTTTCATGCCAAATTATATTGAAAACTTTAGATAGTTACATTTATATAATTCAGTCCAAAAATGCATAAAACAGATTTAATCACAATTTAATCATATGCAGTTCACAAGTATATGGAAGAATATTCAGAGTTACCTGTAGCTCCCAAATTTACGGATAAGCACACATAAAGATGGGAATGCCACTTGCAAGCCTTTTCATGTATAGCCACTAAAAACTATATATACATACATGTAATTTTTTAAAAACAATAAAGTAAATGAATAAAAGAATAACTTAAAACACGCAAATTCAAACAAACAAAATGTGGGGAAAACGTACGGTATAGTAGTGCCCCTTTTTAAGTGTTATTTAAAAAAAATCTAACCAAGCCAAGGATAGAAGTAGGATAGTAAAATAAAATAAATAATAAATAAAACAAATTGTGCAGCCATAACATTAAAGAAGCACCTTTCCCACGATACCAAATGGATATACATACATATATATATATATATATAGTATTTGTATAGATGGAGATTTCTTTCATCCAGTGGATAAAACCAAGCTAAGACAACAGGTAAATATATATAAAAATATAGCTTCCTACCTATAAGCATATAGGTAACCTTTTTTCCCTTTTTTTTAAAAACATAAAACAATTGTATTGAAAAAGCCCAATTCTTCAAGCACGTACTGGCAACCTACAAACCTAGCTTACACATTTTGGAAAGACAATGCATTGAAAGGATTGCTTTAAATAACCATTGAAACCTTTTTTTTTTAAAAAAATAATATGCTACTGTAAGCTAATAGCACCACAGTGATCGAGGACAAGCATTCAACTTTAATAAATGCTAGTCATCTTTTTTGTTCTAAGAAGAAGAAGAAGAAAATGAAAAGAAAAAAAAGAGAAAAAACTAATATAAAGAAGACTAGATGATAAGACATGTACACAGTATAGGGAAATGGCCAGCAAGGGAGAAACGAAAAAATAAGTGAAAGTAAGGCTAGTAGGACATTTTTATTAGTATGACCGGAGAATAAACAAAAAGGAGAGCAAGAATAGAGAACCTAGAACTAAGGGTGACACTGAAGCAGTAGTGTAGACGTGGCACTGTAGCTTGAAGTAAAGTGAAAATGGCTTTATATAGGAGTAGGTGTAGGGTTAAGGTTAGAGTTTTTTTTAAAAATAATATTATATGATATTATTTTATTTAAAAAAATAATAATTATATTATTAATAATTATTCAGACAAATTTTTTATTTTATTTATTTTAATAATAAGATAAGTTTACACATATATTATTAATTATTATATTTTATTATTTTTTTAAATAAATCAGAATTTGATTCTTCTTTTAAATATTAATGTATTTTTATTCTTTGACTAAATAAAATCTAAGTAACAACTAAATATAAATTCTAAAATTATGGATGTTACACTGAGCACACTAACTGAAAAAGTGATATCAGGATGAGTCACGATGAGATTAGTTTAGTTTTTCAACCAGTCTGCGATATCTCTCGGGATTCTCAAATGGCTCATTTTTATCATTGCTAAGCAGTTCACCCTTATCATCTTCCAGCAAATTCTCTGGTAATCTTGTTCCATCAACATGAGTTAGGAATCATTGGAAAACTACTAGGTGCAGCTCCTAGTTTTCCAGTCTCTTTTAGCAAGTGAAGAATATATTTCCTTTGTGTCAAGAGGATGCCTTTCTTACTCCTCATAACTTCAATCCCTATGAAGTACTTTAACAGACCCAAATCCTTTGTTTTGAAATGAGAGTTGAGGAAGGACTTGAGTGATGAGATTCCTGAAGTATTACTACCAGTAATCACAATATCATCAACATACACTACCAGAAGGATTATGCCAGCATCTATTCTGTGATAAAACACAGAGTGATCACTCTTACTTTGTCACATGCCAAAATTCTTCATAGAGCTAAACCTATCAAACCAAGCACGAGGACTTTGCTTCAAGCCATACAGAGATTTCTGAAGATGACACACTTTCCCATATTCCCCCAGCAACAAAACTAGGTGGTTGCTCTATGTAAACTTCCTCATGAAGATCACCATTCAAGAAGTCATTTTTGACATCCAGTTGATGGAGGTCCCAATTATGAGTGGCTGCCATAGAAATAAAGAGGCGGACAGAGGACAACTTGACCACAGGTGAGAAGGTCTCATAGTAATCAATCCCATAAGTTTGTGCATAGCCCTTTGCAACAAGACGGGCCTTGAGACGTTCGAGAGTGCCATCAACCTTGATTTTAGCAGTGAATACACACTTACACCCAATTGCTTTATTTCCTTGAGGTAAATCAACTAGAGTCCAGGTACTAGCATGATTAAGGGTCGTCATCTCTTTGAGCATCGCATCATGCCAATCCGGGTGGGCTAAGGCAGTATGGAGAGTTTTAGGAATGGTAATTGCATCTAAGGATGCAACAAAGGAACAAGAAGCAGGAGACAAATGGTTATAGGAAACAAAGGAGGAAATGGGATGAGTGCAAGTGTGTGTACCTTTACGAAGAGAGATGGGCAAATCAAGAGTTGGGTTAGGCTCGGGGACATGTGTCTCAGGCTCATGCTCAGGGATGCTTGGTTCAAGATCAGAAGATGAAGCAGATAATGGTTGGCCAGAGTCAAAACCAGCCACATTACTTTCCTTGGGACGCCAAACGTAGACGTTAGTGATAGGTGGTCGAGCAGGTGCTAGAGCCGGTGGGGAAGGAACTTGATACAGTAAAAGATCATCCTCCTCGTCTGGTGAAGAAGGTGGACAGGAGGAAGAGAAGAAAGGAATAGACTCATGAAAGGTAACATCTTTAGATACCAAATACCGATTTAAGGTGGAGAGAAGCAACGATAACCCTTTTAGACTCTTGAATAACCAATAAAAACACATTTGAGGCCCTTTGGGTCTAACTTGGAAACATGAGGATGGACATCCCGGACAAAGCAAACACATCCAAAAATTTTAGGATCAATAGGATATAGGGACTCGGAAGGGAAAAGAGTTTGGTAAGGAATTTCACCATTAAGCACTGAAGACGGCATACGGTTGATAAGAAAGCATGCAGTAGAAATTGTGTCTACCCAAAAAGGTTTAGGAACCCTCTAATTGAGCTTTATTTGTATTAGTTTTCTACTTGAATTTTCAGAGTCTTAGAGTCAATTTACCTTTTCGTGCTTGAGTGCAGATTAGGAGTTATTGATTTTGGATTAGTGTGATTTTGAGCACTTATGCAATGAACAATGATTTATTGTGCCTAAATTGCATCATGAGCAAATAATACTGCCCATATTTGCTATTCATTTCAGGAACTCCTTACCAAAGGCTAAGGGAAGTAGTTCTGGAGAAGTTCGCCACAGCACAATTCAACATTTGCCGCGGGTAAAGTTCAAAGAAGTCATGCAAGAACTCTCGGGTGAGGTTCGCCGCGACGAAACCTGAAGTTCGCCACGGTGAATATGATGCAGAACCTGAATTTTTACCTCAGAAGGAAAATAACCCGACCCGGCTTGATGGATCCGATCCAGGACGGTTTATTATGCTGAATTAGGGCATTTTCGAAGAGGAGGAAGAGAGGGAGGCTGCAGAAGTTGAAGAGAACAAAGAGAGGAGAGAATCATATTCCCATTTTACCCTACCTACACACTACCACCATTTCCCCCCATTTCTTTATCATCCACCATCTATCATGCATTCAATATCCATTCGAAGCTCATTTCCATCATCCATGAGGAGCTAAACTTCTCCACCTTCTTGAAGATGAAGTGAACTAAAGTTGGAAGTGCCGAAAGGGGAGTATTTGTTTTTAATCTGTGTTTACATTATGAATTACTTGGATTCCGAGTTGGACTTTGTAATTTGTGTGTAAATGCTTGGTCTCGGTTGAGCCAAACTTGGATTATTGTGTATTGAGTTGTTTTGTGATTGAAAAAGTAGAATGGAGTTCATTTTGCTTATTCAATGAAATCTTGTTGGTTTCTCTATCATCCTAGTTGTGCTTGGTTTTATAGTCAACAATGTATGGAGTTGATTTTTTCACTTTGCGATTTCTGTACACACACTAAGTGGTCTTAAGGGATTTCATGGGATGGAATTCATTTCATGTTATTTCGGACCCACCAAGTCGTGTGGGGATTTAGAAGGAGATCATCGTATGACGCTCTGGACCCATGTGAATTGTTGGGGTTTTTGATTTCGAAAACTTAGTGTGAAAACCGATACTTTCCCTAAACTTTTGCGAACTATGATGGAACACTTTATTTTCAAGAGGCACCCATTATCACACACACACTTCTCTTTCTCAAAGCTGCCTTTACTTCCATTCTCAATTAAGAAAATACCAAAAAGAATTTAGTTGTTTTGTAATTAGTTTAGATACATAGGATAATTTGAATCAAACCCTGATTGCATTTGCATTGCAAGCATAGACCCAAGCTAAGAATTATTAGTACGCCTTCTTGCTTCACGAGAGAACGACCCTGGGGTTGCACTATACAACCCTTGGAAATCAAAATTAATATTCTTGATCCATTTTCAAGGCTAGACAGCGACCTAAGTTTGCAATTTGTGGCTTAGTATGGACCACCCTCATATGAAACATTAGTGCTCGAGCTACTTTAAGTAAATGTTATTTTTTTGCTCTGCAACACCATTTTGAGCATGTGTATCAACACAAGAAGATTGATGAAGAATACTATTTTGAAGCATATATGATTGAAAAGAGGAAGAAAGGTATTCTTTTGCATTATCACTTCTTAAGGTATGCACATTAACCCCAAATTGCGTTTTAATCTCGGCACAAAAATTACAAAAATGAGAGAATAATTTAGATCGATTTTTCATTAAATATAACCATATAGCACGAGAATAATCGCCAACAAATGTAACAAATACTTGAAGCCAGTCTTTGATGCAACAAGACAAGGATCCCAAACATCTGAATGGATTAATTCAAAAGGGGACGCAACTTGTTTATTGACTTGAGATGCTAAAGGTAGACAATGATGTTTGGTAAGCTGACACGACTCATAGTCTAAAGAAGATAAGGAATGAAACTGAGGAAACATCCATTTGAGAGCAGACAAGGATAAATGACCCAAATGGAAATGTATGTCAAAGGGAATGACTCCACTGGAACAATCAATTGAACGAGGCACCTGATCATCCAGAAAGTAATGGCCGCTAGATTCATAGCCTCTACCAATAATCTTCTTCATTGTGAGATCCTGTATCAAGCAATAAGTTGGAAACAGTGAGACAAAACAATTCAATTAATGAGTAAGTTTACTGGGGGAAAGAAGATTGAAAGTAAGTTCAGGAATATCTAGCACCGATGATAATTGGCTAGAAGGAGTGGGCTAAACAGTGCCAGAACCAAGAACACGGGAATAGGAGCCATTAGCAATGGTGATACTGGAAGGTGCAGCATAAGAATTATAAGTAGAAAATAGATGGCGGTTACCTATCATGTGATTAGTGGCGCCGGAATCTATGACCCACTTCAAGGAAGAAGAGATAAGCGAGGTAGCAGTATTACTTGTGGTGGCAAGAGCACTTGGTGGTGGTAGTGATGATGGCGCTGTAGAAGTAAGAGATTAATGATACTTGGAGAACTTGGCGTATTCAGCAGCGGAAATAGTAACCCTGTTATCATTAGACGATATGTGACATGTGTAAAGGTAGTTTTTGTTGTCGGTTCTGCAACTTGCAACATGTGCGCTTGGTATGACCTGGCTCCTTACAGTAATAGCAGGTGACTCCACTAGAGTCCTGGTAAGCTCCCCCTGGCCGGGAGGCCTCTTTGTGAACTGGAGGACAATGATCATATTGATCGTTACTTATGAGAGCACTAGTAGGGGTGCCGGAAGAAGGCTGAGAAAGTTTCTCAGTGCGCATGACACGAGAGAAAACATCCTGAAGAATAGAAATCTTAGACCCAGATAAAATTTGAGAGCGGACCGTCTTATATTCAGATGGTAAACTAGTGAGGAAATTCATAACAACTAGCTGCTCCGTTGAGTCTGTTGTACCTGAATTAAAAGCATTAACATATTTAATTCTTCATAAGTACGTTTGAAGTCCATAAAATATGCCCTGAGAGAGCGGCCATTTTTTCTACCCAATAAAAAGCTTTGCAAACCTCATAAACACGAGAGATATTTCCCTTGCCTGAATACATAAATTGTAAGTAATTCATCAGTGCCTTAACAGATTCATAGTGATTGATAGACAGAATAATCTCACTTTCAATAGAATTATGAATTTGTAAAAATAATTTGGCATCATCACGCAACCAAGCTTTATGTGAATCATCTGAAGGTGGATTGGCTGTCAGATGATCCTCTTTATTAATACTTCGTAGGTACATACGAACAACTTTACTCCAATCCATACAGTTAGTCCAACTTAACTTATGGTCAGTAATTTTAGTCACCACGGGAACAACCTCTGAAACAATAAAAGACTTTGTCTTAGCCATAGAGAAAAAATTGGGCAAATAGCAAAAGGATGAGCTATGAGCAGAATAATCAATAAGGGTCTCATCATAGACTAAGCAACAGAAACAAGCACAGCAGCGAACTCCAATAAAGCCCAGTCACCAGATGCCACCAACCAGCCGCGAAATCGGCCAAATCACACCGGATGAGCAGCTACGGGCGATGAAAAGCGAATCATACGGAACTGTACTGATGATGAATAGTGAACCACGCGAAACTGTACGTACGACAAACAGGATGGCACGAACCAGAGAACACGAACGGCGGCAGAATGAACAGTGCTGTGTACAAACAACGATGAATAGTGCACGTTGTGAAAAGTGCGTGAAGTTTGGACCAAAGCAGCGTCAAAAAAAGAAGAAAAGGAACCCTAGGGCTTTGATGCCAGGTAAAGAGTTGTAAATAGATGCACTAAATAGCTTATACTTATTCATACATAGTGGAGGGAAATTTATATACAATGTGGGAGCATCATATATAAATGCTCTTAATGGCTAATAATACTTTTAATAACCAATAAACTCTGAATAATCATAACCGATCCCCTAAGAATAATATCTGATTATATATTTTTTACAATATACTTACAGGTTTAAATTTATACCAATATGTGGATAATTTAGGTTCCTTGAATTTTGTGTAAACGTCAAACTCCACTGCCATAAAAGAATGTTGAGTTGAGTTCAATACTTAGTCACCATCTACAAGACCAAGGCCACCTGGATTTTTTATTTCCTTTGGAATTGGGAGATTCAGTTATGCCAGGAAGAATGCCATACCATCTCCTGGTTAACTAGGATGGTCTCTATGCATTACGAAGGAGAATTTGGTGGTGAAACTAGTGATTTTTCTTGAGGCATTATCCCAGAGTTGCAACTGTTGGAAACTTGTGACTCATGCTGCGCTGTAACCTTGGAACCCTCTATTAACAGAACGCACAGATTTTTATTTCAGGATCTTCAACATAAGCTTCTCCATCAAACTTCACATCTCCTTCCTTAAAGCCAAGGTGGTTAAATGTAATGCAATTACAATAATTGCAGTAGGGACTGCGAGGGACAATAAGATGACTCTTATTGTATAAAAGAGAACAAGAATCAGCCCAGCATCCATATATTTAGGACGAGTTTGGAGCTGAAGCCTAAAAGGGATTACATTATACAAATGAATTTTACGTTTTTTATGTTTGTCTGTGAATTCTAGATGAATGACTTTACTATTGAAGCTGCCTACGAATCATGGTAGCCAAAATCTTGCAATTCACGATTCGAATCTCACGATTGATCCAAATATTGAGGGGAAAGATTCGACTCCTATGGTGAATCTTTTCCCATTGAAATCGCATGTCGTCTCTTGCGATTCATGATTCGATCCAGATATTGAGGGGAAAGATTCGACTCCCATGGTGAATCTTTCCCCCGTTGGAATCTTTCACTCCAGAATTGCAGGAATCACGTGACGACTGCTGTTCCTGCGATGCAAGATGAAGCGGGACTCTTCCTTCTGTGATGTGGGAGGGAAATTAGCACAACAATAGTTTTTTGTTCCAACTTTTTCCTGAAAGAATTTAATATTTTTCTACAAAAACCCCTCATACTATAGCGCAATCCATATCCAACTAATGCCCATCGCAACTTCAAGCTTCCTATTGTGTGTGAGAGTTGATTTTTGTCTTTACTCCCACATCGTTTCTGTGCGACTAGGTATATTATTCTATTCCTTTCAAAATTTCACTCATCAGGTCCCTCCAGTAAATCTTATAACACTTTATTTTGAGTTTGTTCGTCTCCACCCTATTTTACTTTTCTATGCCGTTAGTGGTTCTTTTGGTGGCTGTTATTTTGGTGGTAGGGGCACCATGATTTGTAATTTTTATGAATTTATGAAATAAAAATTTTTATTTGATGTCTCTTATGTGTAATATATATTTATGTTATTTTAACAAATGATTATGAATCTTATGATTCACAATACGTTTTCATTCATGATTCGAAAAATAGGTTTTCCGATTCATGATTTGTATCTTGATTTGATAACCTTGCTTCTAATGCCTATTGGTTCATTAAAAAATTTTGGATTTAGCTTAGTACGTACTATTACTTTCTTTATTTCTGCATGACATTTGAATTTCCTTCTACTTTGGAAAATCCTTCATAGCTCAACCTTGTTGTAAAACAACAAATCACTGTGGGATTATCTTCAATAAGATTTGTTGCCGGGTGCTGGTCTGGTCCTATGCTTGAAGATGCCAGCCGCCTTATAAATCGATCGACTCGTTAGTGAATATTCTTTCTGCTTCTCTCTGTTTGATTAATTACTTTGATTATCTTACTTGTATCTTTTTTTTCATTAGGCTTTTTGTTGACAAGACAGCACATATTGGATTTTTATGGTTGTCTCTACCAAATTCAACTTCCTCTTTGTTTGGTTCCCGTTGGCTTTTTATCTCTCTTTCCCTTTTTTTTCATTTCAGATGTACTACATTTTATACAACAGTTTTGGACATTTTGAATAATGTCCTTTTTTTTAATGAATTCCTTACCTTTATTTTTAAGTCAAATCTCTAATTATGAAGATATCTTGTTGATATGTAATAACAGTAGAAATTTAAAATTGTTTTAAGTGAGAAATTGAAAATTATTTAAAAACAATATTTTATCCTTTTCAGTTGATGTTGGTTACAACTTTAAAGAGTATGATGTTTTATATGATATGATATAGATGTCATATATAACAGTTTTGGAATACTGCTGGTCACACACAATTAGTTTTGACTGCTGGTCACCTTTTATATCCCATATTATAAAATGCATTGAATTCCAATTTTGGGCCACACTGCAGCCAAAGTAGAATGTGATGTGTAATCCAAAATGCCTTGGATCAAAGTAGGTTGAGTCTAGGTTAAAGAATTAATATCTCACAACGGTTCAAATTTTTATTGAAAAAAGTGTCTACAATTAAAAAGATATATATTTAAAAAAACAGCCTTAAAACAACCCATTAAAATCAAAAGGGGGCTGAATCTTGCGAAAAGTGTTGGTTCTTTGTGATGTAATGAACCAAAGTTTGAATCCTTACTTTGAAAGATTCCCACATTTAGCATCTGATGGGGTCCTAACTAAAATTGTCTCTAATAAAGAAATATTAGGGCTTAGCAAAAGAACGTTTAAAATCAAGTAAATTTCTTGTTTTTCGATGTACCACATCAATTCATGAACTATGATGCCTTTTGATTTAACTAAACATTCTATGCATGGAATATTTAACCCCTGTTCGCGTCACTCAAATTGTCTATTTATGTACAAAGTATTTATATATAGTATAAAAATGGTTAATGCTATTGTTGATTGTTAAGGTTTAATTGAATTTTGGTTTTATCCTCAATTTTAAATTATGATTTTTGTTTCTAATAGTTTCATAACGATCTGATTTAAGTTATTACCGTTAAATATATGAATCAAAATTCGTTAAAAGTATAAAGATCAAGATAAAACTCATTTAATTTCTATACTTTTTAATAAGTTTTGATTTAAATTCGTATACTTTCAATTACTTTTGATTTTGATCTTTATATTTAACATTATTGACTAAAAATTAACGGCATTAAATTCAAACCAAATTCTTATAAAACTATATAAACTAAAAACTAAAATTTGAAAGTGTAGAGACTAAAATTAAAATTCAATCAAACCGTAGCAATTAACTATCATTACTATAAGATTTTTGAAAAATCCCATGAGTTATAAAAATATTTGCGATTAAAATGGAGTTCTTTTTTAAGATTAAGAAGCTCATAATGTCCTTGTTTATTATTTTTTAAGAAAAAGAAGTATACAATACTTTATTTAGCACGTTAAGTCCTATGTTTTTCTGGACGAAGTGCCGACTTTAAATAATTAAATATATTCAATGCATCAATATATATATATATATTCTTAACCAGAATTGTAACACCTCCTATTTTTCCCATACCTTCTTATTATAGATCACTTACTAATTAGTCTTGGGCTTTGGATAACTCAATTTGGGCTTGCTATGTGAACTTAAACTTTCAAAAATTGAAATAAGTGGTTACTGTTCACATGCCTTTTTTTCAGATTTCTGGCCCAACTTTGAAAAATCATAATTAATTCTAGAAAACTCGAAACTGAGAGATTCCAACTTCTAAATTTTTCTTATTAAGTGCACTATATGGGAAAAATACTCATTGGTTCCAATTTTTACCCATTTGATACAGTTTAGTCAAAAATCGCATACTGTCTGAAATGGTTCACTCCAGTTTTCCAGATTTTACCTCAATCTTTGGAAACTCATGTCTCCTAATTACACATCCAAAATTTGCAAACTTTCTATCATTTTAAAGCGTAGGATGTGTAGTTTCTGACTGAAAAATTTCAGCCCATTAGGAGCTCGTTTACTATTTTTAACTGTTACTTGAAACAGATTCATTTTTTAGGGCTTTGGAACCCCTTTAGCTTTGAAAACCAATTTTCTTAAAAATTCACTAAAACCTCTTTTTGATCCATTAACCTATCTCTAACATGCATGATTATTCCTTTACCATTCTTGGCTACTTTGAGCTCATTTTCATGCATGCTTCATCACCCATCCACATGATACCTTTGTAGAGGTTTAGGTTACAAACATGACAACAACTTCAAGAAAGTATGCATCTTAACCATTTACACCAAAAACATGCAAGCAAAACATCATCTTCAAGCATCATTAACCTTTTCCTTACCCTTGCTTGAGCTTGCACCTACATGGTTAGTTGGAGGATAATGAGATTTTGAAATCCCAATAGCAAAACTAGCTAAACAAAAGTATTGTGAATATGCATGTAACAACCTTTTAACAAAAATATGAGCATGTGACATGTGATATGTTCAAACAACATTTTTATATGCATATGGCCATAGCAATCAAGATCGCATTTCATACCCATATCATTTCACTTCATTCATCACAAAAGTCATGCATCATTCACAACAAAGTTTCATAAAACTTAAGTTTAGTTCAGTAGTCTTGCTACCTTTGTAAAGCTTCTCCTTTTTTTAACTTAACTCCAAAGTTCTTTAGGATCCTTCCAAATGTGTTCTTGAGCGTCTTAAAATCCTAAAAATCATGGTATAAGATCCATGTAAATACACAACCAACAAGTTGCCATAAAACTTGTAACAATGCATAGAACTCTTTGTGGGTTTTTCAAGAGGCCTAAAAGTTCAAGTCTTAGTTTTTATGGTTCCTTAAACTTCTAAAATCCATCTCTTGGCTTTACCCTACACAAAACATCATTTCAAAGCCATTGGAACCATCAAAACACTCAAAAAACTCATTCCTTCCATTTCTCTTGCGTTGGACAAAAAGAAGAAAGAAAAGGGGGAAAAATGGGTTCTTTTCACTTTCTTTATGTAAACTTATGTTTTCTTGCTTCCAAAACCCTTTCTCTTAGGCTTAGTTAACTCAAAAACATCTCCTCTTAGATCACTCAAAATTTGGGCAGCACCTCCCCATAAACATGAGCTTCCCTTATATTTTTTCACAATAACTTAAAATCAACCAACAATAACTAACAATCTATCTTTTAGCCCTAAAGGAAGAGCTTGCAACCATTTACTACTTTTAAAACCTTCTCTTTTCTATTTTCTACTCTTGAAGTCCTAGCCTTTATCCTTAAAAAGGAAGGCTCATTCAAGGAATAACTCAAGAGAAGGTAGTAGTAGTGACAAACTCAAGAAAAGAGGGAGATTAGGTTGCAAGAACATTTTACCTTGTGTTTCTTCTTTCTTGCTTGGGGAGGGAGTGTTTTCTAGAGAGAAGGGAGAGCAAATTTCAGACCAAGAGAGAGAGGGAGATGGCGTGAATGAGAGGGGGAAGAGAGAAGTTATGCCTATATTAATTTGCTCTTAGAATAATGTTTGGAGCATATTAAAACTTGGGGACCAAGTAGCAAAATAATTTATCCACATTGAGCCACATCTCCTTGTTTCATCCTAGCTGAAAAAGTGACTTTTCAGACCCCCTAGGCATCAGATTTTGCTGGTTGGGCCTTGGCCTGGTCCAGTTACATGATTCGGTGGCACGCATTTCCGTAAAGTAACCTTTACGCGAGTAACTACATTTTTTTTTCTGGAGACTTTATCTCTCTCATGGCACCATTCCCTAGGCTTCATTGCTTATGTAACATCATGTCCTAGCCCATAACATCTCCGAGTTTCTCTCGTAACTCATCAGGATTCCTCAATTTGCGTGCAACGCCGTAAAACAGGCTTCCGGCGGCCAATTTGATTTAAGGACATGGACAGATTCTATATTTTCCCCTGATTCTCAAGCTCTTTTTCGTTCCTCAAAATTCTTCCTGGATTTTCCGTAATTAATTTTCTAAAAAAATACTTTTTTGGGCTTGTCGGGAACTGTTGTTCTCCGTACAACGAAACTGCCCGCACCGGATATCGGGTAATAATTTTTTAATTACTTTATGACCCAACTAAACTTTTCTCAGTTCAAGTCTCCGGTATTTGAGGACTCCTGTTACTTCAAATAATTATTTCTTGATCGTCCTTAACTCTGAAATCCTTTAATTACCACTTATTTACGAAAATGACACTACATTTTCTACTTTGACCATAATTTCCAAAATGTCATTCCTTTTTCTACTCTTTCTTAATTCCAACCTTGCTCTTGGTTGTATTTGACATTTTTGGTCAACATTGACTTTGGTCAACTTTGACTTTTTGTTGACTTTTGACCAAATTACCAAAATGTCCTTATTATTTGAAGACATTTTATGCCCTAGGCCCTTTTTATCAAAATGACCATTTTATCTTTTTATTTTGGCCAAATGTCCATTTTGCCCTTGGGTCATTCTCACTTAAAATCCTCAAGACTAAGGACTCAGTCAATTATGATCCTTTTTGTCTAAAGGCATTTAGCTTTTATCCATGGGCATTAAATCATCACATAAATACTGGCTTAGCCTTTATTTCACTCACAGGAATATACAGATATTACATTTCTCTCCCCCTTAAAATAAATTTCGTCCTTGAAATTTATAGACATCATATACTTAATTATGGCATTCGTCCTTCACATTCTCCTTAATTTCCATGCCGTTTCCATCTGGCATCAATCTTTTCTAGATACCTTCGATTACTAGTTCTGGATTGCCTCTTTCTAGCTGGGGAAATGTGAAGGACATTATACTTATGCTCAAACTTGGAGGTAGAGTCAACCAGTAACTTATAAGTCGAATATACTTTATACTAAGCTTTTTGATTTAAGCTCTATTCAGCTAAATGGAGATCCACATCTCCTGCCATACTAGGCCTTATAAAACGCTACTCAGGCACTAGAATGATAGCTATTACCATAATTACAATAAGCTAAAATAAATACACATTCTAGCTCCCTTTCAACTCAAATTTCCATGCTCTCGAAATATCTTTGAGTGACTACATTATTCTTTAATAACCACTTGTGTTTATGTTGCCAGAAATATACCCATACCATCAATCGGTTCACGATTATCCGACTGGCACTAGAATTTATCTTTTCTATCAATTTCACACTAATTCCCATCATAACACCATCCATTACAACACTATCCCATTTTAATTCCCATCATGGCTTTTGTTACTCTACTTTACTCTCAAACATATGAGATATCTGGCCACATCATTAATGGTCTCTCATTTTCATCCCAGGCCACCCACAATAGTTGTTTCACTTTAGGATATCTCTTCATCATTCTTGGATGGGTAGTGCACCTACTTTTATGAGCTTCGTTAAGCACTCATCAAGCGATTACTGTCTTATAATAGACTTTGGAGGGATATAACATTTATCTTCACATTTTATTATTCCCTCAGAAATTTCATGTCATTTACCAATTCTTTCAAGGCTCGATTGAGTCCCAACCGATCGAAAAACTCCTCATTCTTTTGAGCCTTTCCAGCTTCCCATGCCATTTACAATTCGAGTGGTACCCACCTCGTTAGGTCTCACACACCAATTTCCCTATCCAACTCCTGTCCAAATATCGTCAAGCTACCCCTGCTCTTCCCTGAGCATTGTAATAACCTACCCCATTTTCTGGCTTAGTGCACCACCAGCGCATAACTTACAACATACACAATCCAATAGTCATAGTCATCGGGCAATTTCCCCCATTGCCTCATAGGTTGATGATTGCTCCACATAGATAGTGCCGCCCCTATCTTTAGAGTAAAAACGATCGCTGCTAGTTCCAAATCAAGCGTGGGAACACTTTTCACCAAGAGACTTTAATTGACACGAGGCATAGGTACCCTTCCCTTCTCAATATTTCAAAAATTGGGTTTCAATTTATGCGAAACACGTCGACCTTCCCGATGTCAGGGTATAGGTAGGCCTGTCTCCTCATCAAATCCCACATATCAAATTTTAATTGATGTGAGACACAGCGACCTTTCCCTTCTATTTCAATAGCATCTAGGTTTAGGTAGGCTTGCCTCCCCATCAATTTCAAATATCAGTTTCATATTTTCCATCTCACATAACCATCCCATTACTTCAAATGAACCTAGCTAGCGGTAAAGCAATCCGATAAAATTTATATAAATTATTCATAAATGCCTGATATACTTCTCTAAAGATTTGGAGTACACCAATACATCACTAGTCAAAGACTATGACAAGTCCTTCCAGGTAATGCCAGAAAACAATCCATATGTTCATAACTCATAGGGCATTCTTTAATCCAATTCAAATGGCATTACTAGAATCTCATAATATTTATCTTTAATCCACAAGCCGTTTTAACATTATCATTTACTCGACTACGGAGTTTATAATGGCCTAACTTACCATAGGCCTTAGAAAATACCTTGGTTCTACTCAATTGATCTAACCGATCATTGATTTAGGGACACAATTAATTACTCGCATCCTCATTCATTCACAGTAGTCCATACTCAATTGAAGGCTCTCATCTTTCTTTCCACAAAGAGAACTAGGATTCCAGAATAACACACTGGGAGCCATTCTATACGGAGTCTTCAAAAATCTAGCTGGTCCCTAGTATTAAATTGACAACATTCTCTACCTCTCTCTGGAGGCAATCCATCGGCTTCCTCAGACAACACATTCAGGGATTCATTGACTACTGGAATATCTTAAAGGGATTCTCTTATTTCAGCCCCTACTGAAAAGGAAAATTATGTAACCCAACATCCCTTCCAGAGGCATCTCTCCACTTCAACCTCGGAATAAAATCTAAGTTGATCTTAGTGATTAGGACCATTCTCTTAGAGGGTAACATCAGGTTTTGATTTTCATAATCCCATGACATTTCATTGGCCACTACTAATTCAACCCAACATTCATGTCAATATCAAGATATGGCATGCAATTTAAATCAAAAACGGCGTAGCAATAATCATACCGAATTATATCCCTCAAGCAGGCACAACAGGTAACAACTCAATTGCTAAATGGGATAAACATAATCATATTATGTGGCAAAGTGTCTATAGTCCAGTCCAAGCTTTTAGTCCCACTATATGCGACCAAATAATAACATGCATCCTTAGCATAACTTATATATACAAGGTAATTATTTATCTTAGTCATACTTTGGGTCACACGCTAGCGTCTTATCCACTTGTGTAATGGCAAAGACTTTGCCAACACTTTGCGACTTCAGCCCCTCAATTGTCTGAGTGCCTTTGCAGAAGAAATAACCAGGTTTCCCGCATTTAACATAAAGTTTTTGGCCTACTAGGAAAGGTCCACTACCATGAACACGGCCGCATCTACTACATGCCTGACCAGATGGGTTACATTGGCCAATTCTCTTGTTTCCTTGTTTCTTAAATCCCCTCTTAAACATTGGCTTGCTCTCTTTCTTTACTCCCAATTTACTTACTGGTCCTACAGCTTTGGTCAGATCACAATGATTTTGGCTACTTTCAGTTACTCTGCAAACCTCAATTACAGTATTAAAGGTTGTCATCCTCCTCCTCAGACCACATCTCTCTTACTATACTGCTTGGGCTTCCAAACATCAGTTTATTCATTAGCCCATTCATTATCTTTTCTATGCCAACCTGCTACATCAAAGGATTAGGCCATCTTTACCATTCCTTTTTATGATCATCACCACAATCATGTACCCAATTCATTCAAGGGACTTCTACCCTTGACCGTTACTAGCCCATCGTTTCCCTTCTTTATTTTTGGGGTACTCTGTATGACATATATTTATCATGTGGAAATGTATGGGAAGAGAAACACCCCATGGTCCAACCACTTATGTAACTATCCTAAACTATTGGGAAGAGAAACACCTCATGTGCAACTGTCCCATATCCTTCTTATCTATCAGGAAATAACATGCCCAACCATGGCAATAACATTCTGGCATAGGACAATCACCACCCCAACTTAAAGAAATGCTTACTGGCTAAAACTTCCTTTGGCATACCTTCCGTTGGGTACATCCTCTTTCATCATCTAGCAACGTACTTTGTCCCAATCAGGAACTTCTCGTAACCTCTTAATCACTTAGCAGTGGCATTTGGCAATAATAAAACTTCATTTCACACCTCTAGTTTGGCCTAAGCATTACACCTTTTATGATGCCTGAAGATATATTACAATATCACTAGTAATGGTCTCAACGTTCAAGGCATCTTCAAGTCTTGAAAGATTTATCTTTACTATTTCTCGGTGTAACATATATCTTATCTTTCTCCATTTCTCATCATTTGCATCATTATGATGTCTTCCCTTCGGTAGCTCTTAGGATTCCTTGACCAATCCACCCATAGTCATTTCTGCTTTATAATTTATTCACATAGGAATTCTTTTGTCACATAAAGGTTCAAGCCTATATACTAGCAGATAATTCATTATGAAGTATCCTCAAACTCCGCTACTAGTACTATGTCTTTTCCAACTCTTAGTAGTCATTAGGATTGGTCTATCCAAGTTGGGACATCTGTTGTGACCACTGATATCATTATTGTTGTTACTGCTGCAAAACAGAGGTTGCAGCATTACAATGCCCCATACAGTCTATCCATTGTATTTATAGTATTCACGAGGCTTCTTAACAATCCTAGTACCTTTAGTACCTTCTATTAAATCTGTTAAAACTGCACCATGGAATGTTAATATCACAGGAGGCAGAACAAATAAGGCTTCTATCAGCTATAATGCAAGTACACATAATCTAAGCGTCTCCTTTACTAATGGTTTTGATTCTTCTAATAACATTGTGTGGCAATATCTTCATCAAATATTTGACCTACAAAGTATCTGCCTGAATTTGTTGCTTTGGGTTTCTCAGCTGCCACAGGAGATTCATTTGCAACCCACATGATCAATCGTGGAGTTTCTACTCAGGAGTTCCCAGATGTTGCTCCCAGTGCAACCCCAACCCAAAGCGTGAGCCAAACAAGTAGAAAAGTCATAGTAGTTGCCACAGGTCTAGGGGTCGTGAGAACCGTGCCACCTGGAAGTTGAGGGAATAAATAGACAATCCGTGAGCTAAGAGGGGTATGGAATGAATGATGTAACTTCCCTCCCAGAGTGCTTCGGTGGCCTCTCTCCGTCTTCTTTCTTTTCTGGCTTCTGACAATTCTATTATCATGAGTGGAGAGTTTGTATTGCTGAATGATTATAACCACTCCTCATTATAATATGTTTGGAAGATATTCATTTCAGAACACGATTTGCTTTTGCCTTTATCCATTTGATTGTTTGTAACAGCCATCCCATAGCCAAATTGTTTGTTGTTCATTGAATTAATCACAGAGGTAATATTGGTGGTGAAGTCTGTGCGTTTCCCGATGGCTTTGTACCACAAGTGCATCGATTCGTGATATGTGGCTCTACCGACACTGTCATTGCATTGGATTACCAAGTCAATGGATGCTTCCACAAGGTGAGCTGATTTCTCTAATGATATTCTATCATCGTTCTCCTGGAAACTATGAAGCTAAAGTTTAGGGAAAACACATGGGGTATCATCAAGAGGAAGAAAACTGATACTACCAAAATCTTAATAACCTGCTCAATCTTTTCATAGTGAAATGTTTATCGAGATGAAGAAATCAAGAAGTCATCATTAACTGTAAAGACTGACGAATCCATTGACCAATAAGCTATTCCTTTATGGCTCACGCAGCATTCTTAATTAATATTAAAACCGATAGGATAATTTTAGTAGATAATTCCATTTTAAGTCCGGCTAATTAACTAGTTAATGCTAGGGATTTGCTTTTGTTATTGGCCCCATTACGAAAGTCATTTTCTAACACTAGCAATTGCCGACACAGATTTTAATTTTTAATTATCTGTTTTCTAGTTCTTCCGCTATCTATAACTACTTAGAGACAAAACATATTCATCAAGCTTCACAACACCTTGGTTATAAATAAGAAGGAAAGCAACTTTTGCTTTATGACCGGAATGATGGTCCGCTATTAGATCTCGAGCCTAGTAGCTAGTTTGATACACACACACACATATTAATTGATTGAAAGCTTTCATTTCATTATGTTTATTGTGAATTCAAATATTTTTTTCAATGTCTTGATTCTTTTTTGGGAATCAACAAAATTTTTGAGTAGGTAGTATTCCCTAATCTTTAATATATATATATATATATATTTATATATGCGCCACTCACAAGAAGCCATACTTCGATGAGAGTGATCGCCATTGTAACACCTCCTATTTTCCCCCTATATCCTCATATTAGATCACTTATGAACCACTCTTGGACCTTGGATAACTTAAATTGGGCTTTTTATGTGAATTTGAAATTTTCAAAAAGGAAAAACGCTATTACTGTTCAGTAGCCCATTTTCCAGATTTCTGGCCTAACTTTGAAAATTCATAATTAATTCTAGAAAAATCGAAATTCAGTGGTTCTAATTTCTAAATTTATCTTATTAAGTGCAATACAGGGAAAAAATACTCATTGATCCAAAATCTTGCCCATTTGAATCAGTTTATTCCAAAATCACGTGCTGTCCAAATGACCACTTCCAGTTTTTTTTCCAGTTTTTACCTTAAAATTTGGAAAATCATATCTCCTAATCTACACATCCAAATTTTTCAAAATTTATATCATTTTAATGATTAGGATGTGTCGTATTTAACTGGGAAGTTTCAACTCAATTGGAGCTTGTTTGCTATTTTTAATTCTCATGTGAAACAGATTCATTTTTCAAGGCCTTTAGAACCCTCTTGTCTTGGAAAAATTGATTTTTTCTTGTAAAAATCCATGAAACCTCTTTTGACATGTGATTTCCTTTCATTGCATGCCCAACTTGTCTAGGTTTTAAATGATATCATGCATGCATCCACATAGCTTCACCATCATCATGTAGATGTTTACCATTACATGCCAACATAAGCTCATCTTAAACTTAAGCATATGCAAATCTTTCACAAATCACCAAAAATTCACACATGCAAGGAGATCATCTTAATCACCCATAATTTTTTCTTACCCTTACTTGAATTTGCACCTACAATGGTTAGTGGGGAATAATGAGATTTTTAAAAATCCCAATAGCAAAACTAACTAACAAAACTTGTGAGTGTGCATGTAATAGTTTTCAAAATGTGTGTATGATCAGGTACATGTGACATATTCAAACATTTCATTATCATGCATATGCCATAGCAACCAAGATCGCATATCATACACAAAACAACAAGTTCATATATCATAGAATAATGCACCATTCACAACAAGTTCATAAAATAGTTTAGAAGAGTTAGTAGCCATGCTACCTTTACTTTGTTTTCCCTTTTTTACTCAAACTTCAAAGTGCTCTTGGATTCCTTCCAAGTGTGCTCTTGAGGGTCTTAAATCCCTAAAGATCATTGCATAATATTCATGTAAACATACAACCATCAAGATACCATAAAATTTGCAAAAAAGCACAAAACCCCCCTTTTCGGTTTTCTAAGAGTCCTACAAGTTTAAGACTTGATTTTTATGGCACCTAAGGCTTCTAAAATCCATCTCTTAGCATTACCCTACACAAAACATCATTTTAAAGCTAATGGAACCATCAAAAAACTTAAAATCACAGCCCTTCTATTTTTTCTTGTCTTGGCCAAAAACAGCAAAAATGGGGAAAATGGGTTTTTCAAACTTTGTTCATGTAACCATGTGTTCTCTTGCTTCCAAAACCCCTTTTCTTAAAATTGATCAACTCAAATACACCTCCCCTTAGGCCAAACAAAATTTGGACAGCACCTCCTCATAATATGGAGCTTGTCATAATTTTTACAACAACTCAAAACAACATTCTACAACCAACAACATAGTTTTTACTACTCAAGAAACAACTTGCAACCCTTTACCACCTTTAAAACCTTCTCTTTTCCATTTTCAACTCTTGAAATCCTACCTATCATCTTCCCAAAAGAGAGGCTCATTCAAGAAAACAACTCAAGAAAAAGGCAGTAGAGATTGCAAGACTCAAGAAAAGATGTAGATTTGGTTGCTAGAACTCCTTACCTTGTGTTATAGAAGCTTGGTCTCTTCTTTCTCACTTGAAATGGCTTCTTTGCTAGAGATAAGGGAGAGAAAAATCTGACCTAAAGAGAGAGAGAGAAGTAGACGTCCAAATGAGGGAGAGAAAAAGAGCTTCATAGTTTAAAAATTTGGAAATACTTGATGGAGATTATGCTACTTGTCCTCATGGGATTGCTTGGTGAAAAGTGCTTTTCAGACTTCCCTTGCTGGTCTGGTTGGGCGACTGGGCCTCTTCCCATCCAGTTACTTATCTGGTGGCACGCATTTTCGTAAAGTAATCTTTACTCGGGTAGTTATCTTTTTAATTTTCCAGAGTCTTTCTCTCTCATGTGGCACCATTCCCTAGGCTTTCTTCCCTAGGTGGCATCATGCCCTAGCCCATAGCATCCTCAGGTTTTCCTTGTAACTCATCAGGATTCCTCGATTTGCGTGCAATACCGTAATCTTAGTGCTCGGAGTGTTGACTTGTAGTGCTTTCAGAAACCTCAGTGCTCGAGTACTGTAAACCTAGTGCTTAAGCATTGGCACTACTACCTATCTAGTGGTTAACTTTCTTGATCAAAGCCCTCTTTTTGAAGATGTGAAGTTAGGGTTTCAAGTTTGGAAAATGAAAAGAGAAGGCTTTTGAGGTAGTAAATGGTTGCAAGTTCTTTCTTGAGTAGTAAAGAGTAGTATGATAGTTGTTGTTGGTTGTTTTGGTTGTTGTAGGAATTTTTGTGAAACCCTAAGGTTAAGGGGGAGGTGACGCCACTTTTGGTTGATGGGAAGAGTTGAGTTTGAGTTATATGATGTATGGAAAATGGTTTGGGTGCATGAATATACAAGAATACACAAGCCTTCATGAACAAAGTTCAAAAATTCTATTTTTCCTTCTTTTTCTGTTTTTTCGGCAGCCAAGAAAAATATTAGAAGGAGTGTGATTTTGATTATTTTGAAGCTTCCAATGGCTTTAGAAGGCAATTTTGTGTAGGATTAAAGTAAGAAAAGCATTTGGGAAGCTTTTGAAATCAAAAGAACAAGTTGCAAAGCTTTAAGGGTTTTGAAAGAGCAATATGTGTCTTATTGCATTTTTATGGTTTTTTTGCGTTGTTAGTGGCTGGAAATTTATGAGCATACTATGATATGATGTTTAGGAAGTTAAGAACCCAAAGAACTCATTGGGAAACTAAGCAAAAAGGACTCAAGTTGCAAAGGAATTAAAGAGACAAGGTAGCAAGACTACTAACTCTTCTAAACCATTTTATGAACTTGTTGTGAATGGTGCATTATTCTATGATTATGAACTTGTTTTGTCTATGATATGTGACCTTGATTACTATGGCCATATGGATGATAATGTAATGTTTGAACATGTCACATGTACCTTTTGTTAATACCTTGTTTTGATAATAACAAAATTGTGTTAAGAAATTGCAAAATGATTTTTTAATCAAAAGCTTTGAGTATTGAATCAGTACTTCTTGAAAATACTCGAGTGTTTTGTCAAAGTATTGACAGTATTCAAGTAATGGAATCCAATACTCGAGCATTGCAGGGTTTAATCTTAAGAAAAATTAGTGTTCCCAAGTAACGCTTCAAGTAGTGACATGAAGTATTGTCAATACTCGAGTGTTGGAATGTGACACTCAAGTACTGTGCTTTGAAAATGGGTTTTTAGACTATACTCTGAGTGAACACTCAAGTATTGGCTGACAGCAGAGCCAATGCTTGAGCAGTAGGTTTCCAGTACTCGAGCATTGAGGTTTTTGAAAACACTTCAAGTATTGGCTGAAAGTATTGCTAATACTCGAGTCCTAACTTTCAGCACTCGAGTGTTGACTATTTTTCTCAACACTGTCAGATAACACTTCCATCATTGGCTGACAGCACAACCAACACTCGAGCACTGATTTTTCAACACTCGAGTGTTGAGACTTTTGATAGTGCTGTCAAGTGTACTTCAAGTGAAAACTGCCAACACTCGAGCACATATTTCCAGCACTCGAGTGTTGTGACCTAACTCTCAACATTGGAAGCCAACACTGTAAGCATTGACTGCAAGCACTCCTAATACTCGAGTACCAGCTTTCTATCTCTTGAGTATCAGGCTGAAAATTTTCACTGTTCATCAATACTCTATCTCAATACTTCCAGCATTCCAGCATTACTAGCACTCAAGCATCATTATTTCATCACTCGAGTATTATGATTTGTCAAAATAATTTTTCATCACTTGCACAGAATACTCGAGTATTCCTAGAAAGTATTTTTAACACTCAAGCACTGAGATTTATCACTCGAGTATTTGATTCTTTTCAAAACACTTTCACATAACACTCGAGCATTGCATCAAAGCATTGAACTTTTCTTTGAAATATTTTGAGTAACACTCGAGCATAAAAACCTTATGTTCAAGCACTGGCTCTCTCTCTCTCTCTCTGTGATAGCTTTGTGTCTGAGACACCTCACTTATGCTTTACACCTACTTTCCTTATTTGTGTAACGACATTTTGAATTCTAACTGCTCTCATAAATACAGCAGCTTGAGACAATCAATGAGGAAAGAGGCAAAGCATGGTCCGAGGCTCGGAGATCTTAACGTTATCTTGCAACATTCATCGTCGTCTGACTTAGAAGCATTAAATGCCATTAATGCAGAAGCAATTCATCGTTGATGAGAGTAACGGCTATTGAATGCAGTCTAATGGACATTTCAACAAGTCTCAACTATAAAAGGACCAGCATTCATTACAGAAGAAGACGAACATCCTAAGCATTAAAGTCTGCATTTACTACATTCTCTGTAATCCTTCATTAAATTCATTCTGAGCTTCATTATTAGCCATCTACTCTTTTGAGAGAGTTATCTGAGGCCTAAATACTTTTTAAACTTGTGAGTAACTCAAGGACAGGGCCTTGAGTGAATTGGGCTGAAAGTGAGTTAAAAAACAGAGAGTGTCATACTCTTTTGTAGTGAAAAGAGAAAGGGGGAGTGATTCCCAGATTGTAAAGGCTTGTGAATCCTGATTTGCGATTGATAGTGGATTTGAAAATCTCAGGGGTGCCCTGAGGACTGGACGTAGGTCAAGGAGAACGAACCAGGATAAATCTCTGTGTTCATATTTCTTTCTTTCTCGGTGACTTTGCTTTTTATTTATGTGAAGTTTAAAGTTCTTGAATTTTTATATTAGACCAATTCACCCCCTCTTGGTCAAATCCCGTTCTACCACCTTGATCACACACATATCTTGAAAAGTATTACATGCACATTCACAAGTTTTGTTCGTTAGTTTTGCTATTGGGATTTTCAAAAATCTCATTATCCCCCAACTAACCATGTATGTGGAAGCTCAAGCAAGGGTAAGGAAAATTTTATACATGAATGAAGAAGATGCTCTTGCTTGCATGATTTTTGTATGAAGATATGAGTTGGTAAACTCTCCATGAAGTTGATGTGGTTGTAACTTTTAAACCTCAACATGAAGTATCATGTAAATATGTGATGATGCATACATGAAAATGGGCTAAAAGTTCTAAGGAATGGTAAATAAGTTATCGTGCATGTTAGAGGTTGGTTTATGAAGCAAAAAGAGGTTTTGGTGATTTTTTAAGAAAAGTTGGATTTCAAAACAAATGGGTTCCAAAGGCCCTGGAAACTGACCATTTTCAAACATCAATGAAAAATAGAAAACGAGCTCCAAATGAGCTGAAACTTTCCATTTAGATACTACACATCCTGAGATTTAAAATGATATAAATTTTTCAAAATTTGGATGTGTATTTTATGAGATATGATTTTTCAAAGTTAGGCGAAAAATCTGGAAAAACTGGAAGTAACCATTTGAGTTACCAACTTGATGGAATAAACTGATTCAAATGGGTAAGGATTGGAACCAATGAATATTTTTCCCCTATAGATCACTTAACAAATAAAATTTAGAAATTGGAACCACTCCATTTCAATTTTTCTGGAATTAATTATGAATTTTCAAAGTTGGGCAAGAAATCTGAAAAATGGGCCAATGAACAGTAACAATGTTTTTAAAGAAAAAGAAAAATTTTCAAGTTCACTAAAAAGGTAAATTTGAGTCATCCAAAGCCCAATAGTGATTTTAAAGTGATCTAATATGAGGAAATAGGGGGAAATAGGAGGTGTTACATCTAACATTATGTTGCTTGGTTTTATGTCTCTATGTACCACACATTGTTCCCATTCTTCATGTAGGTATAACAATGCGGAGGCCAAGCCCTGAGCTATTTTAAATCTAATTGACCAAGTCAACAACCTATCGTCTTTGAAGAGAAGGGAATCTAACTTCCATTTGGCATGTACTCATAAACTATCAATAGTTCTTTCCTTTCATGATACCAACCGATTAGCTGCACCAAGTTTCGATGCCTTAGTTGACTGATAATTCTTACTTCTGAAGCAAACTCTTTTTTCCCTTGTTTAGAACCCTTTGATATTCTCTTTATGGCAACATAGGAGTTCAATTCTTTGAGAAAACCTAACAACCCAAATCCTCCCTGTCTAAGCTTTTGCTTATCTTTGAAATAATTTGCAGCACTTGCCAATTCAGCATATGAATACTTTTTGGGCTATGCTCCTCTTTCAAAATCATCATCACTCATGTTGCCATTGGAATCATCTTCTTCCATTTTCTTTTGGTTCTTCCACAATGCAAACCATACCATCCCACAAACTAAAACCAACCCTCCAACTACCTCTAAGCCTATGGCAAGTGCTTTTATATTTCTACTTGTTTGGCTCTTGCTTAGGATTGGGTTCGGGTTTGGGATCTCCTCTGAGTAGAAACTCCATGTATTGAGCCTGTGTGTTGCAAACAGTTGTCCTATGGAAGCTGAGAAACCAAATGTAACCTATTCAGGCAGGTACTTTGTTAGGTCAACTATATGATGAAGATGTTGCCACAAAGTGTTGTTAGACGGATCAAAACCATTAGTGAATGAGATACTTAAGTTATGTGTACTTGCAATGTAGCTGATTAAAGCCTCATTTGTTCTTCCTCCTTCGATATTAGCATACCATTTCACAGTAGCATTAGATTTAATAGAATTGATATCGACACCCACATGTACACATGGAGGATCCCACTCACCAGGATTTATATTTGGAAAGATATCAAACTCCATTGCAACAAAGGAATGGTCTGATGAATTAAGAATCATTGTTGGATGACCAGTAATGAGACCCATAGCAGCTCCTGTAGTTGGTACATTAGGAAGCTTTGAATCTTTAGGGGCTAAGAAGAAGGCCATCCCATCAGCAAATTGTAACAGGACTTTTGAATCTGTTGGAATATGGGCTAAAACACCCTTGTTGGATTAGGCCCAAAAATGTGTTTTGGGGCAAAAATGCGAATAAGAGAATTTATGGGAACAAAGTTGTAATCTTCCCAAAAGTGTGAATTTGAAAATTAGATCCTATTTGCGTGGGAACAGTTTTCTGATGGGCAGTTATATTCCTTTAATTAATAAAGGATAACTCTCACGTTCTCAATCAGAACACACAATAAATGGGAGACATAACGGAGATCCAGATCTAAGTTCTCAGAATATGATGTATTTAGGCTTAGAAAACATATCTATAGTGTAGATCTCTTCAAGACGAGAACATGGAGACCAAGAACGCGTAAAACAGAAACCAAGCGACGGAGTTACGAAAAAAAAGACTTACGAGTTTTGTTGAGTTTTTCTAGAAAAGGAGAAAGAATTAGGCTCCAAAAGTTACATCCATTGTGTAGATCTCATAAAAACAAAGAAATGGACACCTAGAACGCGAAAAACAGACATCGGACGGCGAAGATATGGCCAGAAAGTGCATCGGATGAATAGTAACAGTCTGAAAATTAAAAAACGCAAAACAAAAAAAACTGCTTGGCGGCGGTGGAAAGCAGGCGAACCAAGTCAGCGTGGTGGGCGATCGGGTCCTAGGGATCCGCTAGAAGTTGGGCAAAATGAATGAGCCCAGTTAAAAATAAAATAAAACAAATTAAGGGATTTTTTCCAGTTGGGCCAGAGAGGCCCAACCCAAAACAAAAAAGGGTCAATGGATTGGGCCAAGAGAGGTCGAATCCGGAAAATTAAAAAAATTATTATTATTTTCAATTGGGCCACGGTCAGGCCCAAACAAAAAAAAATCTCCAGCGCCCTCGCCAGGATTCGAACCCGGGCCCCCAAGGAATAGTGATGGTGCTTTAACCAGCTGAGCCCAACGTCCATTTCTGAAAGTAAAACAAAACTAGAAATATTTATATTTTAAATAATAATAAAGGGGATAAGAAGACAAGTGGCGAGTAAGGCCACGTGGCGAGGCTTTGTGACATGTGGACCACTTCATCGGAACTAAGACGGCGCATGGAAGAATGTGGTCTAGCGCGTGTCACTGACAGAGCGTGTCACGGTGGGGCGTGTAAGAGCTGGCTTTGTTCCCATTTTTGAATTTTTCAGGAATTATTCTTCTTCTGGAGTGTGAATGCGCGTGGGAGGTCCAATTGAGACCCGGTCTGTTCCTAAAATTCCTAAAATTCAAGAGATTCATTTTGATATATAATTTGGCCATTTTTTATGGTAATTCAGGATCTGTTTTTGACGAAAATCAGTGCTTATTAAGTGATTTCTTGAAAATTTTTCAAATGTAATATTTTCAAATCAATGTTTTGAAAAATAATGGTACAAGAGCCTCAAACAGCACTGAAACACAGTCTTATGGACTAGTGTACATTGAATATGTTGATGAACATATTCCAAACGAGGATCCTGAGCAAAAAAAATTTGAAGAGAATTTTTAAGGAAGAACCGTTTAAAAAGGATGTTGAGAAAATCCTCAAAGGAACATGAGGAAGATAATGAGGATAATCCAGAAGGAGGTCCTAATTAAAACCTTGAGGAGGGCCCAGTGGAACCTCAAGAGGTCTATTTCGACCCAGGTCCTGAGTACTCATTCTCATTCAATTCAAGACCTCAAGACTGTGATTAAGAGGATGATCAACCATTCTTCCCCGCTATGGCATGCAATGAGAACAGCCATATTTAAGAATAAAAATAATATATGACATAAGTGGGAGCTATGTTAACAACAAAACTGATAATGAAACTACAGAATTCTATGTGAATGTCATGATGAAGTGTCATACAGTAATTGGAGCTGCAAGCACATTCACATTAACAACCATGTAAGTTGATGTAGTAAAGAAAACTACGAAACTTATGCTAACAAAAACCAATACTTTAAAAGACTGAGAAAATAAAAGTCGATTATTGTATTGCAAATATCTAAAAACGTATTCTGCTTTAGATTTATGTATTTACACTCTATGTTTTGTTAATATATTTATAATATGACTTGGTGTATTGTTATGACTAAATGCATTGTGAAATATGACATGTTTAGTTTATGTGAATTATTGTGGAATCGCTATTGTTATTCACATGTATGTCATCTTATTACACTTTTGATAAGTGGGAGCTTTTAGAAAATGAGAATTCTAAAAGTTGGCGATTCAAGAAGTACTTATAAAATTCTTGAAAGAAATAATGTAGTTACTAATGTTTGTTTGTGTGATGGGAGGTACAAACGTGTCAAAAGCATGTCTACACTCATTATCAAATTTAAATCCAACATCCTTTTTCAACAAGGTAGAAAGAGGCAATGCAACTTTACTAAAGTCCTTAATAAAGCGCCGATAGAAACCGGCATGTCCTAAGAAAGATCTCAAGTCTTTTAAACAAATGGGGTAAGGAAGAGATGAAATAACTTCAATTTTAGCTCTATCAACCTCTATCCCTTTTTTGGATATAAGATGACCTAAGACTATTCCTCTATCAACCATGAAATGACACTTTTCAAAGTTTAAAACTAAATTCTTTTCGATACACCTCTCAAGAGCTCGCTCTAAACTATCCAAGCATTCATCAAAGCTTTCACTGTATACAGTGAAATCATCCATAAAAACTTCCATGTTTTGCTCTAGAAGATCATTGAATATTGCCATCATGCACCTTTGAAAGGTTCCTGGAGTGTTACACAACCTAAATGGCATCCTTCGATAAGCAAAGGTACAAAACGGGCATGTATAAGTAGTCTTGTCCTGATCTTCAGGAGCAATAGGTACCTGAAAGTAACCAGAAAAACCATCCAGAAAGCAATAATGAGATTTCCCTGAAATTCTCTCTAACATCTGATTAATAAAAGGTAATGGAAAATGGTCCTTTCTCGTAGCATTGTTCAATTTTCTATAATCTATACACATTCTCCATGCGTTTTGTACCCTGGTTGGAATCAATTCATCATTCTCATTTTTCACTACCGTGATACCGATTTTCTTTGGTACTACTTGTATTGGACTTACCCACTCGCTATCAGATATGGGATAAATGATCCCAACACTCAATAGTTTAGAGACTTCCTTTTTAACCACATCTAGAATAAGAGGATTCAATCTCCTCTGTTGTTGTCTAACTGGTTTGGACTCTTCATTTAAAAGGATCCTGTGTGTGCAAACTGAGGGATTAATCCCTGGTATATCCCCTAAAGACCATCCTATAGCCCCTTTATGACGCTTTAACACAGAAATCAATCTTTCTTCTTCTAAACTACTCAAAGAATTGGAAATAATGACAGGTAATTTAGAATCAGCAGCAAG